>JAGFMF010011626.1:4654668-4710864 GCA_019455555.1 Galemys pyrenaicus
AGAGAGAGAGAGAGAACCTGAGAGAGAGAGAGAGAACCTGAGAGAGAGAGAGAGAGAGCCTGAGAGAGAGAGAGAGAGAACCTGAGAGAGAGAGAGAGAGAACCTGAGAGAGAGAGAGAGAGAGAACCTGAGAGAGAGAACCTGAGAGAGAGAACCTGAGAGAGAGAGAGAGAACGAACCTGAGCTCTTTGATTGGAAGAAGCAAGGACTAGTAAAAGGGTACTACCAGCAAGAAATTTCCTGTGGTGAGGACTGTTCAACATACTGCTAGAAATGGTGATATCTGAGAGTAAACTTGAGAAATTATAATCCTGTCCTACGTCATAATTCTCTTATTTCTATAATCATCCCCAAAGTCTTCTGTAAGGTGTAACTCATCCAAAAACTCCATGCCAGTGGGCTTTGAAGAAATGAAGAGGAGGACTGGTTTCCAGAGTGGAGTCCAGGGATCTGGCCAGAGAGGTGGCCACAATGTACCAGTGATGGTTTATGTTTTGACTTTGTAACCAGGGAATGTAGTGGAGAGGTTGAACTTTTCTCAGGAAGCAGGGAGACAGAAAGGGAATCCCCGAATCTGTACTATGTGCCTTGTGAATCTTCCCAGCCCGCAGATAACATCAAATTATGTAGATATTTCTGGAATCCCCTAAGGTAAATTTGGAAGTCCCAGCCAGCCACAGGGTATATTTGGAAGTCTGAGCAGACAGTGCCACCAGGTGGCGCCAAACTGCAGCCCACACCTGGACCTATTAGTATATAGGTTACTGGCATTGTGATAACAATTAAACAGCATGCATTTTTTGTGCTTGAACTCATAGCATACTGCACAGTCCTGCCCCATATCTTCAGTAACAGGTGCTCTTTTGCTCTAATCTTTACCGATGTAGCATGAGCTGGGCACACTTCCTTGGATTACTATCACCCCACTGAGAATGAGATTGAATTTTATGTTTTCTCTGCCTATCAGTGGGCACTGATAAGTGTTCTGTTGATCTGACTCACCTACCCTCAACCCCACTAGATAGTCCTTAACCCTCTGCTCTGCTTGCGGTTGGGCTGGGATCACTGCCACGGAGTGTAGCCAGGGAGTCTGGGACAAGCTTATGTCTAGGTGCTGCAGCCTGGAGAAACTGGGAAGAAGGACCCCGACCCATGCAGCAGAACAGAGCTTGTATTTCATCATTTTGTTGAGCATTTAAACTCTGATTATTTTTGGCGGGGCATTGTTTAAGAACTGCTTTTGATAGGGGCCAACTGATCTGACTAAGTATTTCCTGAGATAAGTAAGTTGCACCAAAAATAGGGTGTTGGTTTTTACACTCTCTCTAGTTGCTGGGGTCTGAAAAAACACTTAAAAGAAACAAAACAATGTGGGTCACAATAGCCTGTCCCTCCGTTTGGACTAACTAATCAGACTCATGGCCCGGGTGCTTCGTCTCCACTTTTTTGCTGTACATGACAGTGTTTCCGCTCCATAAGGCAAATCTTAGCATAACTCCCACTAACAAATGGCCATTTTGTAGTCATATTTCTTTTCTCTTGATGAATTGTTCTTCTGATGAGATCTGGCCTCTTATGAAGAGCTGTAGTGTCAAGTGTGGTACAATATAAACAGCTGGTGGCTTATAGAAGATGTTGACATTTCATATTTTCTGTATGCAGTAGTTTCACTGTAAAAGTGTTTCTAGAAAGTGTATCCAACTTCATCTCTTTACCTCAGGGACTTGGGATAAGAGATAAGTATTGTTAACCTCATTTTAAATTGAAAAATTAAGGTATAGGGAAGTCAATTCAGCGTTGAAATAGGAATAGAAACTAGAGCTGTCCTTTTCTTACTTCAACTCTTGGCACTTCTTTTTCTCTTTGTTCAGATGAGCTCAGAGCAGGTGAACCACAGTTTTTCAAAAATGAACATAATATCAAGCACAAAATTGTTCATAGCATTTAATAATGGCAGATAACTTATTGAAAAATAGCATCTCTTAAAACATCAGACCCAAAATTCAATTCTATCTACATGGTGACTTGGAATGTGACCAAATCTTGGATTCCAGTTTCTCTCTGGATTCATTCTTGTATTTCTACAGACTTTTTTTGGTCTCAGACCTTGAGTCCAAAGACATTCTCAGTTGACTGAAATATGTGGGGAAGACAAACATCCCACTCTCTGTTCCTCAGTCAAAAGTTTCTCAGTATAGGGAATAGGTCACCACATCATGACCCACATATGCTGCCAGTCTATAGTTTTCACGAACAAATTGACCAGTGCTATTTACATGTCCCATGAAAAACTATCAGGAAATGATGTTAATCACTTGAAGTCTTCAGTGAGTTTTGTGTGAGAGGACAAGTGTTTTTAATATGGAAATGGTGGCAGATTTTCATACCTCCCTAGGCTGGCCAGAAAATCTAGTATTGGATCATTTTTTATACAATCTTATTCTCTCACCAAAAAAGGGGTCTTCATTGCTGGAATAAAAGCTAAGCTGACTATACAATAGAGACAGAAAGTCTGTGTGAACTAGGTGTGGAAAAAGAGCCTAGGTTGGGGAGGGCTTTAGGGGAGTAATGGTAAGGTAGGAGAGTAGAGGGGGATGGGCAAGACGGAATATATTTTGTTGATTGCTGTGGACAATTGTTTGGGGGCACTCTAATGGAATTACTATTTTATTAATTTTCCTGTTAACTAGGTTTCCTTTACTTGAATTTGCTCAGATACTGAATCATGTAAATTTCTACTTTTGAATGGTTGTGTGTTTCTGAGTAGTGTTAACAAAGTCACCTATTTAGGACGGTGGCTTTGTGTGGAGTAGCACCTTCAAGTTTGGGTGGGGAACACGTGAAAGGAGCATGCAGATTCTGCCTGGCCCAAAGCATTCCTCCACCAACTGTTAATGAAGGCCCTACTTTGTGCTAGAATATGGAGCTAGATTGTTAAAAAAAAAAAAAAAAAGACATGATGCCAGCCCTTCAAAAGCTTAAAGTGCAGTGCGGCAGCCAGATTAGAGACAAATGCACCTGTCAGTACAGCATGCCTGGTCTTCATTGAGCTTTGCTTTATTGCACTTCACTGATAACTGCGTTTTTTACAAACTGAAGATTTGTGGCAGCCTTGTACAAAAGGCGAACCTGCATATCAGCACATTTTCCATCACAAGTGTTCACTTTGTGTCTCTGTGTCCTAATGAATAAAGGTACCTGCATTGTTTCTTAGACTTAATAAACTACAGTATAGTATAAACATAACTTTCATGTGCACTGGGAAACCAAAAATTCATGTGACTAGCTTTATTGTGATATTAGCTTTATTGTAGTGGTCTAGAACCAAACCTGCGGTATCTCTGAGGTGTGCCACTAAATAGAGTAAATATATTAAACTGCATAAAGAAACTAAACCAAGGGTGGTGGTAGAGAACCCCAGGGGTTTGCACTCAAGGGACTCTGTGATGAGGTGACTGAGGGCGGGGCTGCCACATGAAGGGTAGGGGGTGGATGGCATATGCAGAGACAAAAGCAGACACAAGGCCCTGAGGTCTGAGTGATGGGGCCCGCTGCAAAAGCCAAGGGAAGGTTTTGTTGTCGGAAGGTTGGGATTGAGATGTGTCAGGGCCTCAGTCTGTGTGGTCCTGTGGTCCAGGCTCTTGGAAACTGGACTTTTACTGGAAACACCAAGGCAATTTACCAAAGGGGGAAAGCAGGATGGGATGGGATCCAACTTTGGTTCTGAGGAGAAAGGTGGCAGTGTTAGATGTATAATTCTGGGCCCAGATAAGAGGGTAAACTTTCATCTGTACAAGACAGGATAGCGGTTGGACTGGTAGCTCTGTCTGTGCTCTCCAGATAAACGGCACCAGTAAGGTGTGTGTGTGTGTGTGTGTGCGCGCGCGCATGCGTGAAGAGAGAGAGCTAGTTGTAAGGAATTGATTCACATAACTGTGGGGTGTTAAGTCCAAGATTTGTAGGGCAGCCTGACAGATGGAAACTCCAGTAAGAATCACTGTGGTAGTCTTGAGGCAGAATTCCTTCTTCTCCAGAGCTCCTCAGCTTTTGCTCCTAAGACCTTCAAATGATTGGATGAAGCTCCCACAGTATGGAGGGTAATCTGCTTTATTTAAAGTCAAGTCATTGAATGCATTGTAAATGTTAATCATATCTACAAAATACCTTCCTAACAACATATGAAGTAGTGTTTGAGTAATAACCCAGTCAGGTTGACACATAAAATTAACTACCTCAGTGGCATAGCTTAGATAGAGAAGCTACAACGTGTGATTAGACAGAATAGTCAGGATTTGCAGGTGGGAGTGGGCATAGAGGATGAAGGAGATCCCCCAGCACAGACTTTGACCTGGTCCTACTGACTCTTCCCTTGGTGAGGCCTCCAATTCCCTCCCCATTTCCTAAACTGTGTGATTAGGAAAGGAGGGACTTGGTGGGGATGACATCTTGGTTAAAGTGGAATTCAATTATGGTGATGATCGTGGTTCTGGGGGGCTTTGGTTGAATATGGCGTAAGGAGCATAAATGTTCCTTTTATTTAGTAACTAAATAAGCGCCTGTTTCGGTACTTACATGGGCTTTTGTGGCTGCACCTCTATCACACCACCAGCGCAGTTATGGCTAACACTGATAGAGTATTTGCAGTAGGCAAGTACTGTTCTAAATGCTTTATACATGTTGCCTCATTCATGCTTTCAACAGTACCTTGTTTTAGGGGTGGTGAATCCTCGGGGACAAAGATCTCAAAGCACTTATGCACCACAGCACACTATGTGATTCTGGGTCTCCATTCTCAGAGACTGCAGTGTAAACAGCAGGTCAACGCAGGTCACCTGGACAGAGTTTAAGTAACTGACTGAATTCTCTATTGTAGAGATTAACATTGCTTTGGGTGGAAAGATTATAAAATGATGTGGGAAGGGATGTCACATGTATGCTATGCATATGCTTTTTGTTACATATACTATGTGTGTATAAATGCAAAAGATATTAGT
The DNA here is from genome assembly GCA_019455555.1 of Galemys pyrenaicus. NCBI lineage: Eukaryota > Metazoa > Chordata > Mammalia > Eulipotyphla > Talpidae > Galemys > Galemys pyrenaicus. Next base: position 4,659,663 of record JAGFMF010011626.1, read on the forward strand.
ATAGTTTAAAAAAGTCCTTTATCTCAGAATAGTTTTAGATTTAAAGTGAAAAGTTGGCAAATACAGAGAACCCAAGTACTTCACAGCTAGTTTCCCTACCATTGATATCTTATTAGTACCATATAGTTGTTGCAAGTAATGAAGCCAGATAGTGCATCACTATTCACCGAAGTCCAAGACTGCTTATTTTTTAATGACCTTGTTTTGATAGTTTGGTTTAAGCCACCCCCTCTATGGTATTTTGTTATAGCTGCCCAAACTAAGTCAACCCTGGCTTATTTTGGACTCTCTGAGTACCATCCTCTGAGAAAAACAGTTTTGGTGTTCCCTTGATAGTAACAAAAATATTATCAAAGAATAAGAGATTATCAATAGCTTTCTGGATCTGGAAGAAGAAAGACAAATGATTTTTTTTTTTTATCATATGTAAGCCCATTTTCTGTCTTCTCTCCCTATGGTAGTTGTTCACAAAATGAGTAGCTTTAAAAATAAACCACTTGCTCTAAAAATACTGATTCCTGTGCCCCACTCCAGAGAGTCTGGTGGAAGACCTGGATGTGAATTTCAACAAGTGCTTCAGTGGTTCGAGACAGGTGGCCCCATTGACACGTGAAGAGAGCGGCACGATAAGTGTGACACCAAATTCACTGGCGTAAAACAGTTTAAATCCTAATGGTGTCTGGTTTCAGGGCTGTTGTCCAAATTCCTCCTTAGAGACCGATTCAGTAGTGAACCTTGCTGCAGCTGAAAAGAATGGGTGTCTGAGGCACACGAGGTATCTCTGGGGGTGGTTGGCTAATTGCCTGCCAGGAGATCCCTTGGAATACCCGCCTTGAAGGGCTCTCCCCAGTTCAGGGGCTAGCCCTGTCTTTGAGTCTCCAAAACCCCCATTTGTCAGCATGTGTGGCCTAGAAGCAAGAACATTCTAATCATGCTCTTGGGGATCTGATTTATAAACCATTTTAAGCAAACTGGATGTTGGCGCTGGGCAGATCAGTGGCCTGCAGCTCACACAATCAGATTTGGCACCAGGAGAGTTGGTTGGCTGGTTCCAGGACTCCTGTCATCAAACTCTGAGAGCCTGACAGGTGGCTCTACCGCTCCCCTTTGTCCCCGCCCCCCAGGATCTATCTGGGGCAGCTACCCTTAGACAGTGTTGGTGTTCTGAGGGTAGCTCAGCAGGGTGCGGCTAGCCTCAGGACTCTTAGCCAAATCCTCAAGATCTTTGGTTCTTAGACTTCTGCGTTTTTGAATGGAATTTGGGGAGTGATGTAGGATTTTTTTCAGTCTCTTATTGTGCCAAATAAGGACAATGAAAACCTAAACTGAACTGTCATCATCGCTACATTCAGTAAAGCATTTTAAAGCAGAAAACAAGTAAGGCTATAATTTTAGCATAAAAGGTTCACTTTTAAATGGAAAACAACTTCATTGCACTAACAGAGACACCCTCACTATCCACAGGTATGTAGATTAGGTGTTCGGAAACCCCAGAATCTGGGCCTTTGTTCAAGAGCAAATCTTCCTGTTTGGTGCCTGTAACCACTCTCCAGAGGAGCTGTAACCGCAGCTCACTTGTAACCGCAGTCCAGCTCCAGCCTGAGATCACCCTGACTGGGGTCCTAGTCTGCAGCGGCCTCACCTTGACGGTCAAGTTCCCAATGTAAGGGAGCTCCAGTGTCCCGTGTGTGGAACCTTCCAGGGGCATCGCAGAGGGAGGTTTTACTTCCAAGAGGAGGAGCTGGAGGGCGGGAGAGGGCAGTGACTGATGCTGCTCAGCAGGGCTTGGGGTGCGTGCTTGGTCTGCGAAGAGGACAGGCCAGTTGGACTCTGCTGGGAGGCTGATGTTTATATGAGTCAGATGCCCCTGGAAACAAGAAGGCTCCATCTGTGGAAGCTGGGTGTGCACCCCCATTCTGTGACAATCCCAAGTACAGCATAAGGGACTAACTAGGCAGTGCTGGTGTGGTAATAGGGGCTGTTTTCTCTGGCCTTGGCAGTTGCTCTGGTAATGTTGGCTGGCTACTGATTGTGCCTGCAGCTCTTCTTTAGCTCTAAATGGATAGGGCTGGGTTCTAAACTTTGGGTCTTTCCAGCTCTGGTAGAGACTGAGAATTCTTAATTTTGCTAGATACTCTTTTTATTTGATTTTTTTACTCAGTAGGAAGAGGGGAGGAAGCTAGCATTAACCAGATGCCTACCAAATTTGAGATGCCTTAGCAAGTAATTTTATGTAATTCTCATCACATGCCTATTATTATTTTACTGATGAAAACTGAGGTTCAGAGAGGGCATACTTTTTTTTTTAAGATTTATTTATTTATGTGCACAAGAGCTGGGGTACAGGCCAGAGTTGTGGGAGGTGAGAGGATTCACCAGAGACAGAGTAGGGAGCAGAACAGGCAGATGGACTGAAAATATACTGCTGAGGGGAGCATTGGGTGAGGCAGGAGAGGTCTGCTGTGCCATGTGGGTCCCCTCCCTGGCTGGGGATTGAACTCACGCTGCTGTGCAGTCAGTGCGGCCCTCAATCCCCTGCGCTATCAGGGAGGCCCAGAGAGGGCATACTTTAGATGGTAGTGTTGACAGGATTCAAACTGAGGTCTTTTGATACCAGAGACTGTGCTTTTTCTACCACAGCCAACCTTATGTTTTAGTGAATAGTTCTACTAAGAGGTCAGATAGTTTTGTGTGAACTTTTCTTCCTAAAAGGATAGAAGAAGTGACTAAAAGGAAGGACAGGTTGTTGGTAAATGACTGACACAAGAACTACAAAAATCACAAATATCTGATAATTGACATAGAATTATACAAACAGCTCAGCAAGGGGTGCTTGGGAGACCATCCTGAGGCAGAACCCTGTAGTCAACAGGTTGTTGTCCACACACACTCATTCCTGCATGCATTTAATGAATGTTTCTAGTGTTTACCGTGGTGATCTGATGCTATGGTCACAGCCATGAGCAACAGACCCAGTCCATGCTCCCTTTAGTTCTCTTGCTATCTCTTGCTAAAGTCTCAGTATCTCAAATCTATCAAGAATTCACAGGTTTCAGACAAAGGCATTACGATATGAAGGTGCTGTGATGAAGGAATACATGTCATACTAGGGACCTGGGGTTGGGTCTCTTCCCAGATAGGAGGGTTCAGGGAAGGGCCCCAGAAATATAACCCACAGAGCTCTTCTCTTCCTTTCTTCCTTCAGTTTCTCCTTTTTTACTCATTCCTAGCTCTGTGCTCATCTGTCTGTCCCAATCATCAAACTTGATCAGCTAACTCGGGTTGGAAAACTTATTAATATTTATTGTATTGTATCTTCTGAAGAATCTGCATTTTAACCTGGGACATCTGATATCAAATGAACCACTTCTTTACTGGTGTGGGTACTATTATTAGAGAAGGTAGTGTTCTAGATTGGGAGTGAGGAGGGCTCCCCTAGATCTTCAAGTTGAGCTCTCTTATCACCTTCATGGAGGGGAGAACAAAGACCCAGAGCTGTCAAACAGCAAGGATCATGAATCCAACACTCAGCAAATAAATTAGGAGTTAATGTGCATTCAGAACCCTTGTCCAGGTTCCATTTGGATTCTTGGTTATTATTTCATTTGAGTTAGGAGTGATGGATTTTGCAGGTGGTAGGACCATAAGTGATTTCTAAGCACTCAAATCTAGTTTATGTATCTATAAAATGAAGATTATGTTAAAGTTCTTCACAGTAAGTTATGGGAAATAAATGGGATTATTCATTAAAGTGCCCCACGTAGTACCTGGCTCACATAAGAGTTTGATGAAACTTACTGTTGTTGAAAATACTGACAGTTTTATTTCTGTTTGTTTCTCCTTGCCTCCATTTCATTATTTCTCCCTTCCATTAAGATATACATCTTCTAGGCAAAATGTCAATGGGATATTGGCTTACTTTCCCATGTTCACCGCAGTCTTCTCCATTCACAACATCCATGCTACTTCCAACATCATAGAGAAAACAAGAGGCAACCAGAACTGGAGTTAAAAATCTTCTTTGGCACTGGAGAAGCAAACACTAATTCAGAGTGGTTTTTAAACTAAGAATATTCTGCATTTCATTTGTTCCTTTTCTGATAATCATGCTGTGTGCAAAATGCTTAGCATCATGTCTTGCCTCTTGTAGATTCTGGAAAAATGAGAGTTCTACAAAAAAAAAAAAAAGAGTTCTGCATCCCTAGTTCTCCTTTGATTATCTACCACCTGTTTATTTAGGCATAAATCCTGAAGATACCCAGAATTAGAGAAGAAATTGTTATTAATCGTTGTAAAGTTCATGTAAACTGAACAGAGCAAGTGGAATCATATCAAAGGATCAAAATCCTACTGTGCTTGAGGCCTGCAAAGTCAGGATGCTCACCACCCATAAGGCAGCCTGTACTATCGCTTCTCATAATGATCACCCCTGGAGTTGTCTTTACACGGAAGCCACAAGACATGTCTTCATGTTATTCCCATTCCTTGGGAAGGGATTTTGTTTTGGGGAATGACCCCAAACTAAGTCTGTCATGTCATCTGTGTGACAGCTTTTTATTCCCTCTTGCATTCACACCCCTTTCTGCCTTAGCACCTGGCTACTGCTGCAGTCTTGTCCCCCCTAGTTGAAGGGGTTGTTACTAGCCTGTCTGTGTGATGAGTACTTTCCAACCTAACTTACCCACATGTGCCAGGGTTCCTTCCACAAAGTACGTTACTTTCCACTCATTGAAGTTCATATGTTAAGTTAGACACTTAACAGGTTGCCACCCAACCTGTCCTTCCTGCCCTCCACTGGCAGTCCTGACCTGTCCTGTCTTTTTCCTGCTTCATCTGTCACTACGCCTTTATACTTGTGGTGCTGGTCATATCGCTGGTCATGGAAAGCCGGTTGCCAAAAATATGTTGTGATTTTCTCCTGTCTTGTTTTCATACGTTATATTCTTATTCTTTTTCTGGAAGGTCTCCAGCTAACCTTCTGTGTTCCAGGGAGATTCATTTATATCTCATGAAAAGTTCAGAGTGTGCTTCTAGTCCAAATACATTTTTGTCTCACTCTGGAAATAAGTGATTTCCATCTATCCTCGCTGACAGGTTATTCTTTTTTTTTTTTTAAGATTTATTTATTTATGCACACAAGAGCTGGGGTATAGGCTAGAGACACAGGGGGTGAGAGAACTCACCAGAGACAGAGTGGGGAGCAGAACAGGCTGATAGCCTGAAACACACCGCTGAGGGGAGCAGTGGGTGAGGCAGGAGAGGTCTGCTGCACCATGCAGGGCCCTTTCCTGACTGCGGGGCCCCTCCCTGGCTGGAAAGCAAACTCATGCTGCTGGGCCGCGGATGCTTCACAGTGCAGCACTCAACCCACTGAGCCACCAGGGAGGCCCCTCTGACAGATTATTCTTCAGGAAGATGGCACAATTGTAACAACCAGTTGGAAGACAGATCACATGGTAGTCTTTGGTCTGGAGGCAAGAAAAACCAAAGGCGGCTGTGTCATGTGGGGCAGGTTACTGCAGCCTGAGGTGCAGTGAAGGTTGTCAGAAGCTAGTTTAGAAGTAATTAAGCCAGTGTGCCCACGGATCACAGCACTGGAGGAAGTAGTTACTCTCTAATCTTGAAAAAGATTGTTTCATGTCTATTGCGTGTACTTTGGGATATTAAGAATGGGGTAAGGCTAATTCTTACTGAAATTAGAAATCGAAATGCAATTAAAACTTCCTAATTAAGTTGGTATAAATATTTATAAGACTGTAATGCACATTTCAAATTGCTGGAGCACTGACAGTCTCTGAATGTTCTGAGGAAGAAAAATGTAGTGCTTAGTCATTCCATCCTGGAAAAAGAACAAGCCCTAAAAGGCTAAACACACACAGAGCACATACATGAAAACATACACACACAGCGCCCTGAGCCGCCACACAGCACTCTGAGGTGCCTGTTATCACCATCAGTCCACTCAAAAACAGCTATTCATTTGGATTTTAAGTATTTGCACAAATGCTGGTCCACTGGGTCAGTTATACCCACATTTTATAGTCTTTCTAACTTAAAATTTTGGAAATCTATTGAATTACCCACCATCAAAAAAGCATTATTAGCTGACTCAGGAAGCTGATTGGTGTCTAGTGCCATCATTTGGTTTAGGGGGAAAAACACTCAGGTCTCAAGGACACAGGGCCATTTCTTCAATTATGACTCTCCTATTCACCAACCCTGAGAGCTTGAATTTGTTTTATACCTTTATACTTCAGACAGGCCTGACAGGAGCATTCTGTACCCCTTAGGGATGTTGTGAGGGTCTATAAAAATAAATGATGTGAAAGTACTTAGGAAAGTGAAAAAGAACGAGGCACCAGGTGTTATTGTTGTTGACTTCTTAATTCTATTGGTGGATAGCTTAACACACACAGAGAAGTATACTTCCCAAGTCATAATTTCTGATAAGCATGATAAGAGCACGATAAGAAAATAGAAGCGATAGCATGAAAATGGATGGATTAGGAGTAGTCAGGGAAGGATGATGTTCACAACACCAACTGGGAAATTGCCACAATTCCAGGCCACATGGCAGATTGCTTGAGAGAACAATGTGCACATCAATCAATGCATCTGTTCCTCAATCCATCACACTGCAGGTGCGAGGAGGAATACAAAAGAGCCAAGTCTGTCCTGGGAGAAATTGTAATTGAGTAGAAAAACATGATGTAAACTCAGGACACAGAATAAGACTGTAAAATAAATGGTGTGAATTTGTGTAAAAAGAAGCATTTGAGTGCAGTAAGCCCCTTCCTTACACCCGGACAAAGGGTGTTACCATCCTTCCTGGGGCAGCCTGTCCCTGCAGAACAAAGATATACACCCACAGGTGACCCCTGTTCATCATGCCACTGTACTTGGGACCCTGGAGTTGCCTAAAGCCCACTTCTAGAACTTTCATGGGTCTCTTCCTTTGGATCAGTTTCCTCCAGTGGGGACAGTGCTGCCTGTTTGCTGTGGGGTGCTCAAGGGGCAGCTGCCTATGGGAACTGGTTATGGAAAGAACTTAAATGTGGAGACTGGGGTGTCACATGTGGAGCTCTCTGGGTAAGAGGCAGAGGCCATGGTGGGGAAGAAAGCAGGCCCAGCTGAGAGATAAGACTGGGCTATCCTGCAAGGCATAGTCCCACAAGGAACTCCAACGAGTAAATAGTTCATGTTCAGCCTTTTGGTCAGTATTAAGGCATATTTTTTTCAAGATATGAGGGTAGAGATTAAAATTTATGGCTTGTGAGCTTAATTTATACACACACACACACACATATAGATATATATAAAATATTTGGACATGGCGTGCAAGTTGCATTCTTATCTCTGACTTCTAAATGTTAGCAGTAAGCCCAAGTGCTGCAGTCACTGGGAGAAGGGGGGAAGCCAAAAATTCTTCAGCAGCTGTATCACCCAGGACAGGTTGCTGCATCATAAAATGCAGAGTTGTTTGTTGGAAACTAATTTTGAAGTAATTAAGCTGATCTGCTCACAGATCGCAGCACCAGAGCCTGTCCATCTTCTCCAAACTTGTGAAAGGTTGTTATGTGTCTATTCCTCGCGCTCTGGAATATTAATGCTGAGAAGGAGCTAATTCTTTTAAAAAATATTTTATTTTATTAAAATTTTTAATATATCTTTATATTATTTTTCATTTTTGTACAGTGTACATTTCTTGTACCCATGAAATTCCCATCACCAATTCATCCATGCACCATCACCAATCCCTTGTGCTCTTCCCACCCATTTTGTTCCTTCTTCCTCCTCCTCCCCTAGTAAATTTCTCAGATTTATAGTTGTCTGTTGATTTTGATTTTTAATTTATTGTAATTAATTTTTTCTTTAGTCCCTTATTTGTTTCCTCTACATTCTAATTGCAATTCACTGCAAGCATCAGGAAGGACTTCCCTTAGGAGATGGGATTTGAATTTTGCCTCCAAGTCTCTTTCGAGGATGGGAAAGAAGTCCAAGGCACATGAATGATTGAGGGAAGTCCTGGAGGTGATGAGGGTGACTGGCTGGGGCAGTCATTTTTGATTCCCTCAAGCCCTAGCCACATTCTCTTCTCATACTTCCCACTCTTCTGTGGCTAAATCCCTAACCTTTACTTCACATTTCATGAAACTCACTTCCTCCATGGGGGCTTCTTAGATTTCTTCATTCCATAAAGTCATCTCCCTTTTCTGATCACCTCTGGATTCCTGCTGACACATGTAGCACACACAAGCATGTTAGAGAACCTGCTGTGTATAGGTATTACTAGTTGACACTACCCCATTGAGAATTTATTGTGAACTAAAAATTTTGGGCTTCCTAAAGCTAGAACCTTCTGGACATCAGTGGCCCTTCAGATAAATACCAAGTGACTGTGAAACTGGATTGTTATCCTGAAAATTCTATGTTGTTTGGGTTGAGGAGAGAGAAAAGGGAGGCGAAGCAATGACCATTTTTCTTACACTTTTTGATCAAAGTTGCTTTTGCAGTAGAGGACTAGGAACCTGTATTCTCTAGGGAATCCTAGGACATAGGCCTAAGCTACCCATGTCAAGTGTAGATGCCTCTTGTTTTACCTTAAAAGTTCATGCAGGTTTTATATTCTAATCCAGGATACATTTTTTTTTTTGGTATCTGCTAATTAAGTTTAAAATTTTTTTTTCACTAAACTAAGCTAACTCTCTTAGAGATTTCTCATACCAATTTAATAAAGTGTGACTTAGTCTGAGGGCCAAGCACAGCACATGGCACATGGTGAACACTCAATAACTATTTGCTGAATGAATAAATGAATGAATCACTTGGGAGTGTCAGGCACCTGGTCCATTGCACAGGTTTCCCAGGAGGAAGTTGCCTGAGTTTGAGGGAGTGAGATCACCATTTCAATGGTCCACATGTGAGGGAAAGACTCTGGTCAGCAAAGGACAGACCAAGAGATGCTTCAAAGGATGAATAAATGAGACTAAAAGACCGGCTGCAAATGGGGAACAGAAGGACGAAAGATGATCAGAAATGGGGACATTTCAAAAGGCCTTTGAGTTTGTGATGGCAGCGGCAGAGTCGGTACTCTTTGGGTCATCTTTTCCACGGGAGGAAACTATCAGTTTCAATATGCAACAGGCAGTCATTGTCGATGTAAAACACAGCCTATGAAAATCCTCAGTATGGTAGAAGAAATCATCATTGTTCAGACTCGTTCTGTTCAATATGGTAGCCATTAACTGCATGTGGCTGATGAGTCTTGAAATGTGACTAGTTGGAATCAAGCTGTGATGTAAGTATAAAATACACACTGGATTTCGAAGACAGTACTCTCTCTCACACACACATGTACACCCAAAGAAAATATCTCATTAATAATGTTTATATTACTTATATATTGAAATGATAACATCTATATAGTAGGCTTTATACTATTACAACTAATTTCACCTTTTTTTCCCCACTTTTTAAAAATGTGGCTGCTAGAACATTTAAAAAGACATATGTGTCTTGCATGTTAGTTCACATAATATTTCTCTTGGGTAGCACAGGGTAGACTGATGAAGTATGGCTTGGTCACAGATCCAGGAAAGAGATCCAGTAGCTCTTTGCTTGTGACTACCAAGGAAAGCCTTAGTAAATCTTCCTCTGCAGGATATTTATCTTTCTGGGATATTTGAAAGACACTGTTAATAGATGGTTGCAAAGAACAATTATTATTCACCACACACATTTGACAGGGCTCACTTTAGAGAAAAACTGTAGAAAAGAACATTCAAGTAAAAACTAATTAAAATCTTTGCCTACAGAAGCCCTATCTCTGCCAAACAACTTCATACTGAGATCTGTGATTAAACTCCTTTTTCTGCTAGTCAATACTTCCCACTGTATTGGTTCATCACTGACTTTTCCAACCCTTGCATTGGAAATAGCGAATTATTGGACTTCTGGTCTCCTCCTTGCCATTCCTAATCACTTTTCCGTTGCCGAGACCTGGAAAGTAACTAGTCTGCCTCCCTCAAGGAATTGTAATATTTTTGACACATTACATTAGATGTCATTACACATTACATCTGCCACAGTTCAGGCAGAATCAAAATTCATGTTGCCTAGTTATTATTTGTGGTGTCTGGTAAAGTGCTCCATGGCATTACTGAGATAACTACTCCTTGATAGAAAACTGATGCCCAGAGGCAGACATTCAGGATTAAAAAAAAAAAAATTGAAAAATTCTTCTAAGGTAGGCTGCTTTCTGTGGTAGGGTGAACTACCCTCACTGCAGTCCCACTGTAACTGAGTCCTTGCTCCTCCTCTACCAGACCTCTGTCTTGTGGTTTGGGTCTGAGCCTGACTCTCTGACTCACCCTTTTGGTGACAGACAGACAGATAAATGCTGCCCCTAACCCTTTCTGCAACCACGTCTTAGGCCGCTTTTCCCTGTATGTCCTGTAGACCGTCTTACTGGCCTTGGTTCTTGTCTTCTCTCAGGTCTTCCTGTCTCCAGCCTCAGGGTCTCTCTCTTAGTGCTCTGCTTGGATCAATCCCCCTTCCCTCTGTCTACATGCCACCAACTCCTCCTCAAAGCTCATCCCCTTCAAGCATCTTCTTGGAAACTTCCTTTTAATTTTCTCTCAAGGTGGACTGGACTCCTCTTTCGAAGTGTCCATTCCAATTTATGATATGTGGTTTATATATTGTGATTATATCTTTGACGTGTGTCTTAGCCACTTGATTTTAAGCACCTGAAGGGGGAGGATAATGTTTGCTTTGTTTATTTTTGTATCTCCAGGGCTACAGACTCAATAAATATTTGCTGAATGAATTCATTCCTATGTTTGTTCCATTCCTGCCAAGGATTATCCAAACAGCACTGGTGGAAGTGCTGGGCACATGGCAGGGAAGACACTCCCCTGTCCCTCCTTCTTATATCAGATGGAGACTCCCAATTATGTAGATCTTAGTTGCCATGTGTGGGGTGATGGTAGTTAGGTGGGTCAGTTACAAGGTAGGCACATGGAAAAGGTATGATTTATTGTAGACTTCTGGACTCCAAACCTTGTATCACAACTTCCTTCTCCATTCCGTTGGTTGAGATACTCGTCCTCACTCCTTGAGATATCCTTATAGAATTTAATATCTTTTTCTCTTCCTTATAGCTCACTGCTTTAGATGCTTTCAGCAACTTCCCTCACTTTCTCTGTGCTTGCCTTCATCTTCCTGTTAGTCTGGCAGTATCCATAGGGACCATCAAGCTCTCAGGGCAGGGGAAGGCACTTTTCTATCTGATTATAGAGGTTTCTAGTTTTAACACACTGTGTAAGACAGCACAGGCTCATCATATGCTCCTCTCTTTGGCCTGGAACGCAGGGTAGAGGCCAGGTAGAGAATTTCAGCTGAGGCCACTAGTTATGGAGCCCTTAACATCCTAGAGATCACAGCTATGGTGATTCCTTGTAGCAAGTATACGATGATTTATATTTGCATAAATGCCAGATTTATCATTAGCAAAATCTGCTTACTCTCCCTTCAATGATATATCAAAAATCAGAGATTTGTTACCACTTCCACTGGCAGCATATTGGCCCAAGCCACTTGCTTTCTTTTGCCAGTTTTCTGCACATCTCCCTTCTTCTGCCTTTGCTTCCCTATGTCAACACTGCATGCCAAGTTATCTTGTTGAAATGTAATTCAACTATGCCACTTCTCTATGAAGTTAACGTCCATGCAGTTGCCCTCTCCGACCCTGTCTCTTGCTACCATCTCATTCTGGTGATGCTGACTTCCTTCTGGTTTCTTCAGTGTAACAAGAATACTTCTGCCCTTGTACTTTGCATTTGTTGTCTTCTCTCCTGGAATGCTGTCCCTTCAATATGTACATACTAGACCTCTTCTCCTTCAGGACTATGCTTCAAAATTTTATCTGGTTTGAACACTTATGTTTTTGTCCTAGTACCATTATTTTCTCTCCCTTGACTTCCTCTATGAAAGCAGAAAGGCAGACTTCTGAGATAACTGTGAAATACTGACTGTTTATGGGTCCCTTTTCAAGAATCAGTGCTTCTGTGGGAGGGAATCTGGTGTCATGTAAGAGAACATAGATATGGGAGTCTGACAAGAAGGCCATAGAGTAAAGACAACAAACTCAAAACTCCTCAAGCTAATCCAGACACATACAACAAAACTCATGCAGGACAAAGCCAAATCCCTCTGAGGGAAAAGCTAATGATCAGCATACACAATAGGAGCATCAGCCTGACTGAAATGGAGCGGGGAAAACTCTAAGTGGACTTTGTTTAGAGTAATAATAGGTAGAACAACTCACAGGAGGGAGGAGTTGCTACTTACAGAGTGCCCCACAGCTATTGACTGGGGCACTTGCCAACACTGGAGTTCTGAAACTCGGCAATGCAGCCTATAAGGGGGTGCATGAGTAGGCATCCAGGACAGAAGGTGCATTGTAGGAGAGCTACAGAATTGAGGGCATAGAGTGATGACCACTGGCTTGAATCTGAGGCTTGTCACACAGAATAGCTATAGTCTGCACCGGGTCAGAATAGCTGGACTTCCTTATAGAGGAGACTTCCACTGAAGTCAGGCTGATATATCTGAAACATCTGCCAACCCCTTTCCCAGGCTGAGATATCTAAGACACTTAATACCTCCCACAAAGAAAAACTTTATAACAGGAACTTCAAATTTCTGAGTTTACTGGAGTGACCCTTTCATGCCTATTGCCCTGGTTCTCTTTTATTTATTTTTTCTTCTTTATTCATATATATTTGACATCAATTGTAGTCCCCATGGATTTCCCACCACCATTTCACCAGTGCACCATCACCTCAGTCCCTTGTGCTCTTTCTGCCCTCAACCCACTCCCTCCCCCCCACCAAGTGTCTCAATTTGTCCTTGTCTTTTTGTTGTGTTATTATTATTATTCTTTTCCTTTGTCACTTATTTGGTTCCATTATATTCCTCCTAGTGGGGAAACCATCTGGTGTTTTTCTTTTGCCTTCTGACTTATTTCACTGAGCATAATCCCTTCCAGTTCCATCCATGTTTCTGTGAATGACTCTAGTTTATCCTTTTTGATTGCTGAATAGTATTCCATAGTGTATATGATCTAGTCATCTGCTTTTAGGCATTTAGGTTGTTTCCAGGTCTTACCTATTGTAAAGAGTGCTGCAATAAACATAGGGGTGTAGGTATTATTTTGAATGAGTGATTTTGTGTCTTTTGGGTATATTCCTAGGAGTAGAGTGCTGGATCATATGGGAATTCCATTTTTAGTAGTTTGAGGAACCACCACACTGCTTTCCATAATGGTTGGACCAGCTTGCATTCCCACCAGCAGTATAAGAGTTCCTTTTTCTCCATATCCTTGCCAACATTTGTTATTGCTAGCTTAATGTTTGCAATTCGTATTGGTGTGAGGTGGTATCTCATAGTGGTTTTGATTTGCACTTCCCTGATGACAAGAGAAGTTGAGCATTTTTTCATATACCTGTTGGTCATTTGCATTTCCTCTTTGGAGAATTGCCTTTTTAGCTCTTTTGCCCATTTTTTGACTGGATTGTTTAGTTTGTTTTTGTTTAGTCTGACTAGCTCTTTGTGGATCGTCCCTTGTCAGTAGTGTTGTGTGCAAACAAAGTCAGTGGGTAGTCACTTTGTTTTGGTTAGTGTGTCTTTTGCTGTACAGAAGCTTTTACTACCCTTTGCTGATACCAGTCCCCTGACTATCCCAACAACTACAAAGACAGCAGTTGAAAATCTATCCTTACTAAAACACATACAAAATTAAAAATGAGGAGACAGAAGAATACAGTACAAATGCTGGAACAAAAAACCCTGAAAGGAGTGCCAACTCAGTGGACTTGCAGAGCATGACAGAAGGGGAATTCAGAGTGAGATTCTTGGCAATGCTTGTGGAACATAAAGAAAACAATGGAGGATTTTTTAAAAAACAACAAAATAAAGATAATGAAAATTGAGGCATCTATATTCAGAAATGATGGCATTAAAAAACATGACAACTGATTTAAAAAATACAACTGAGGACTTTAGTAGTAGACAGACAGGAAGTGGTGAGAATTAGTGAACTTGAAAACAAAATACTGGAGACTAGAACAAAATCAATAAAAAATAATTAAAAAATGAAAACAGTGAACCTATAGAGAAATAATATCCATATTATGGGGAACCAGAAGGAGAAGCAATAAAGAAAGGCATAGAAAATCTGGTTAAAGACATAATTACTGAAAATCATCTCACTCTGGGAAATATTCCAGAAATTATCATCCAATAGGCCAAAACAAACAAAATAATACCAGGTAGACTTATGCCAAGACACATAGTAGTAAAACTGTCAGGAGCCAATGATAAGGACAGAATACTGAAAATATCATGAGAAAAATGGTTAACCTATAACAGAGCCAATCAAATCATCAGCAGATTTTCAACAGAAACAAGTACGAAGGGACTGGAAAGAGATCTTCAGAGCACTTAAAGAAAAAGTCTTCCAACTCATAATCCTCTGCTCAGCAAGATTAACAATCAAAATAGAAGGAAGAGTAAGGAACTTTACTAAAAAGCAAAAACTGAAAAACCAAGCTGCATATGAAGGAAATCCTAAAGGGGTTATTATAAAGCAAGAAAACAATGAATATTGAGGCAAAATACACCTAGATTGCATAACATGGAGGAGAAGGAGGAGGAAAATAACAATGTGGCTCATTAGAACCAGCCAGAGACCAGACCTTCCCAAATAAATAATATCACACCTAAAACAACCACAAAAGACCTCAAATTGCAAAAGCAACTGTAAGAAAAAGGGTGAGAAATGAAGGATTCTGTGACCTAACTCCAAACTTTACTATAAAGCAGCAGCACAAAAAGCAACAAGGTATTGAACAAAACATAGCTACATGGACCCTTGGAACAGAATTAAAGTCCAGAAATAAGTCCATGCATATAACAGTGCCAAATCTATGATAAAACATCATTGGGTAGTCTCTCTAGTAAACGGTGCTGGGAAAGTTGGAAAGCCACACGTAAAATAATGAAATTGGGTGACTTGTTAACACCATAAACAAACATAATTCTAAATTGATTAAAGATTTGGATATAATACCTGCAACAATAAAATTTGTAGATAAAACCGTTGGCAATACATTCTACAGTATTAACATTAAAGATAGTTTTGGTAACTCAATCCCTGTAGCAAGGGACTTAAAACCAAAAATAAATAATTGGCATTACCTCATGTTAGAAGCTTCTCTACAGGAAGAGAAAATACAAGACCATTAAATAGATACTCTACCAAATGGGAAAAAATATTTATATGGTATATAACTGATAAGGGATTAATATCCAAGGAATATGAAAAACCCATATAATTGAATAACAAAAACAAAATAATCCAGTTAACAAATGCACAGCAGATGTGAAAAGACAGTTCAAAAAAGAATATTCAGAAGGTTGAAAGACATAAGTCATTGCTAATCAGAGATGCCAATTAAAATTATGAGATAACACTTGATATTTGTGAGAATGCACGCTATAAAGACCCCCCCAAAACAAGTGTTTTAGAGAACGTGGAGGATGTTTTTTTCAACAAAAAATCCCATATGTTCTACAATATTTATAGTAGCATTACTTACAATGGCTAGGCCATACAAGCACTATAGATCTCCTGTGGTGGAGGAATGAATCAAAAAGATGTGGTACATACACACCATGCAATAGTACACAGCCATAAGAAAGAATGAAATCCAGCCATTTTTTAACAAAATGTAGGGAATGCAAAAAAATGTCAGAATGATAAAGGTAAATATTGGATATTCACATAACTTTCAAAAACAAGTGGACATTAACAAATGTCCTGACCTGGGGTTAAAAGGGAGAGGGAAGGAAAGGTAGAAGGGGACACAAGGGATTTTGTGTCAGGGGAAACATAACCCCCTACCCCCACCACCACCAAAAATAAAAAGAGGGGGAGAGAGCATAGATACTAGAGCAATGGTTTCAAAATTGAAAATGAAATGAAAATCAGATTTCATCAAATGAAATCATATGTAGAAGATCTTGCTTTGGCAAGTTTTCCAGAGACTTGAAATGTATGACTATGTGAACACTTTACTGGGGCCAGAGATTGTTACTGCCTTAGCTGACAGATTAGGAGACGCCGAGAGGTTAATTTTTTATTTAGAAGCTGGAAGCAGTGAAGGGACACCTGGGTCTAAAGACTTGGCTTTGTCACCACCACCACTCCATATCCTACCCTCGTGGTACCATGGTACATCAAAGGTCTTATGAATATAAAAATAATACACAATTCTAGAAAGTACAGCATACTGTCTGCCTTGAAATAAATGCACCAAACGTGGCAGACCATCACCGTCCTCATGTTCATCAAAATTACCATCATCGTCATTCATTTCATTGTCTACACTGCATCATTTTGGTCACAGCAGAATGTGAGGACTTGTCACCTGCATTTGCTAAAACAAATGCACTCCCTGCCTCCTTTAGATCTGCTCAAAGTTCACGTCTCAGAGACCCTATTAGATCATGCCACTGCAAAGTGGAAGCCACTCCTTTCTGCCGCCTGAGTTTCCATTTCCTTATTCCCATCTGCTTTTTCTTTATTCCCCATATTTTTCGCCTTCTAACGTGCTATATCACTTATTTATTTGCTGTCTTTTTTGTCTGCCTTTGCCAGAAAGTAAGCATAATGGGCATACCCCTATTAGCATTCTCCTCTCCCTTCAAGTTTCAACCAAGTCCCAACCTTCTTTCCTGGTTCTGGTTTGCATCAGTTCAGCCTCTTCCTGATCACTCATGGAATAAATTATTTGATCCCATGTATTTTGGTGTCTGATAGAATTTTGTCTTGTAATCTTCCATTTCTGATGTGCTTGGAGGTGGAAAAGTAATTTCCCACTGGGCTTCTATTCCTGACTGTTGTTACTCAGCGTTGATCTCGAGAAATTACCCAAACACTCTGAACCTCACTCTTCATTTTACAATAAGGAATTGATGATCTTCAAATTCCCCAGATATTACATTCTAAGAGTTCATAAGCAGTTTGACAACAGGGTCTGACTAATAATAGAGACAGTTCCCATTCATAAGTGATTGCTGGGTCATTTCCAATCCTGTCATTGAGGGAGATACTATTATGCAGATAAGGAAACTAATTCTCAGAACTGGTATTTTAAAAAAAATACCTTGTCTAAGTGTGTCCTTTTCTCTCCCCTTTGTCTTAGATTTTGTTTACATACACTTGGCCATGAGTGAGGAACATGGGCACAATAAACAGCCTTAGGTAAACTCAGAACTGTATTTCAAAATTCAAGAAAAGGAATCTTTGCATTTTCTCTTGGCTCTGACACCTGACTCTTGTGTGGGCTGTGCTGTACCCTTGGGGGTTCCTTGAGGCTGGCAGCTCACACAGGAAGAAGTTCTTTACTCACTAGTGAATGACAGTGGACAGGTTACGTAAGTTCTTTATGCTTCAGTTTACAAATTACATAAGGGCAGTAATACCTACTTCAAGACTGTTAGGAAAAATTTAAATGAGGAAATGAATATAATATCTGTGTGTGGTATTCAATTTTTAAAAATTGGGGTAAAATATATATGACATAGTATTGATGTTTACCATATCAACCATTCTTAAGTATTAAATACAGGTGTATTAAATACATTCACTTTGTTTTGCAACTGTCATTAATGTTCATCTCCAGAACTTTTTCCATCTTACGAAATGAACACTCTATATATAGTATTTGTTTTTGTTCCAGCTCAGTCTCTATGAGAACTCAGCATACCTCACCATACTCTCAGAAAAGCACCCATCCACTCACTCACCCACCAAAACACACACCCTGATGATTTTACAGGGTGATAGAAGAGAGGTTTACATCACACACACTGTAGCAAACGTCTGAAAACTCACATTCTGAGTCACCTTACCCCATACACTGCTGCTTCCTAACCCTCCTATCCTTCCCACAACCTGATGTATACCTCAGAAATATTGGGACTTCAGTTCTAGAACACCACAATGATGTGAATATCACAGTAAAGCTAGTCACATGATTGTTTAGGTTTCCTCAGTGCATATAGAAGCTATGTTTGAATCATACTGCGGTATTTAAAGTATGTAATAATACCTCTCTAAAAAAAAAAAGGACATGCCTCTATTTAAAAATATTGCTAATCAAATAAAAAAACCAAATGGTAATTTTGTGCTAGGGAAGGGTCTTGTCTCAGTGTTGGCAGCTGAGTGACTGATCAGCAAGGTGGTTGCTGAAGGGTGGGGAATGTGGTAATTTCTTAAAATAAGACAACAATGAACTTTGCAGCATCATTTGATTCTCCCATTCATGAAAGATGATTTTTGATAAGTTGTACCCAGAGTATGTTTCTTTCAAAATTGGAGTCAGTCCCTTCAAAGCCTGTTGCTGCTTTGTCAACTAAGTTTATGCTTTGTCAACTATTCTATTCTATTGTTGTAATTTCAACAGTATTCACAGCACCTTTGTGAAGAGTACATTCCATCTCAAGAACCCACTTTCTCTGTTTATCTGTAAGAAGCAGCTTCTCATCCATTCAGGGTTATCATGAAATTGCAGCAATTCAATCACATTTCTTCCTCTACTTCTAATTCTAGTTATCTTATTATTTCTACCACATCCATAGTTACATTATCCATGGTAGTCTTGAATCCCTACAAGTCATCAAAAGGGTTTGTATCAACTTCTTCCAAATGTCTGTTACTACTGACAATATTTTGATGTCCTCCCTTGAATGTTCTTAATGGTATTTAGAATGGTGAACCTTTCCAAAAAGTTTTTCAGTTAACTTTGTCTAGAGGAATCACTGCCCATAGCAGCTTAACCTTACAAAATGTATTTCTTAAATCGTAAGATTAGAATATCAAAGTTAATCGTTGACCCATAGGCTACAGAATGGGTACTGTTTTAGCAGACATGAGAACAACATTAATCGCCTATATATCTCCATTAGAGCTCTTGGGTGATCAGGTGAGCAGTAATTTTTTTTTCTAAGTCATATAAAAATCAGGGAAGGTGCTAAATTTGACCCAAGTTTCATTCACTCCTGTTTGAAAAGAGCCTTTATTTACACTAAAATATCTGAGCATTATTTTAAAGAGCAATGCCTTTTTTAAAACTCAAAATTATTTTATAATTCTGGTCCAATGATTATTTTTTTTAAATGCATTTTTTTTGGCTACTTAAGGAGAGCAGTAATGTTTTGAAAGAATTTTTTTCCTCTTAACAGTAGATCTCAACGGTGGGTTTAAGATGTTCACTTAATCATTTTGTAAACAGATGTACTGTCATCCAAGCTTTGTTGTTCCTTCTATAGAGCATGGGCAGAGTACATTTATCATCATTCCTAAAAGGGTCTAAGATTTTGGGAATGGTAAATGAGCATTGGCTTCAAATTAAAATCACCAGTTGCTTTCACTTCTAACAGGAGAGTTAACCTGTCCTTTAAAACTTTGAAGCCAATCATTGACTTCTCCTCTTTAGCTATTAAAGTCCTAGGTAATATTGCCTGTCAAAATAGGGCATTTTGTGCACACTGAAAACCTGTGTTTAGTATAACCACTATATTCATCCATGATCTTATTTTTGCTGCAACTTTCACCTTAGTGCTTATCACTTCACCTTGCACTTTGAGACGGCTTCTTTTCTTAAACCTTGTGAACCAGTCTCTTCTAGCTTCAAGCTTTTCTTCTGTAACTTCTTTACTACTCTCAGCTTTCAAGTAGAATTGAAGAGAGCTAGCACTTTGTTCTGGATTCGACTTTGGCTTAAGGGAATATTGCAACTGGTTTGCTCAATCCAGGCCACTCAAGCTTTCTACATATTACCAGTGAGGCATTTGTTCACTAGAATAATACTTTAAATTTCCTTCAAGAACATTTCCTTTGCATTCACAGCTTGGCTAACTATTTAGCATAAGAAGCCTAGCTTTTCACCTGTCTTGGATTCCAATAAGTCTTCCTCACTAAGCTTAAGCATTTCTAATTTTTGATTAGAAGTGAGAAATATGTTACTGTTCATTTCATATGAACACTTAGAGACCATTGTAGGGTTATAAACTGGCCTGGTATCAATATTGATATGTCTCAGGGAATAGAGAGGCCCAAGGAGAAGGGGAGAGTGGGGGAATGCTGGTTGGTGGAACAGTTGGAACATACATCAACATTTATCCATTAAGTTCATTGTCTATCTCAGACAGTTACTATAGTAAAATCAAAGATCACTGATCACAAATCCATAACATACAAAATAAAAATGAAAAAAAAAATTGAGATATTGTGAGAATTACCAAAATGTGAGCCATAAGGGGAGGACACACTCTTAGAAAAGTAGTGCCAATAGCTTTGCTTGATGCAGACTTGCCACGGACCTTCAATTTGTAAAATATGCAATATCTGAAAAGTGCAATATAGTGAAGATTTTCCCTCCCTCCTTGTGAAACATAATGCAATACTACTAGCTTTAACTTATGTTTGCAACTCATTATGCTGCTCGCGTGTACATTACCATTGTCATGATCATAAACTTCTGTTGGTAATTAGAAGATTGGTAGAGAAAGACAGAGGTGCTCAGAAATGGGAGGAGATATTTTAATCCAGTTTTCAAGTGTTCTTGATGGTTCTAATGAATCTAATGCTGCGTAAAGTAGCCATGGGTTTTAGCTTCCTAGGCTCAGAAAAATTGAGACAACTATATCCAACAACTGAGGATCATGTATCATTTCACTTTCTAGTGGAGTCTGGTGTCCCAGAGACCTACACATTTGTCATATGTATTCCAACAGTGACACCTCCTGGTTAAGGAATACTCCAAAGACCACTTAGAACTGCCTAATGGAGGGTCAAAACTCTACTTGCTAGTTGATCTGTGGAGTCTTTGATAATCTTGTTATGGAACTAATCTCACTGATCAGCACTCCTTATCACTGACTGACTGCCTAGCCTCCTATGTCAATGTGATTACCTTTGGCTGAAGGGTTCCTTCCAAGAATTAAGTGGAGAGCAAATTACCCAGAAGGGAAAATATGGAAGCAATCTGGAGTTGCTATGGAATGAACAGTGGATTTAAAGCATCACAATAAGAAAATTCCTGATCAAGAGTCTTCAACTACTCCATTTTGTCTAAAGGCAAACTTATGGGTAGAAATAAATTCATTTCTAATATTTTGAGAAAAATAAATCTTACTACCAATGGGAGACAGGTAATGGAGGAATAAAATGCGTATCTGGATGTGGGGCTCTTTAAGAATGCAAAGGAGTAGAGGAAAGAAATAAAGGTGAAGATGCACTTCAGTTTTTACAATACAAGGGTCTAGGAACATCTAATACTCACAAATAAATCCTCCCATTTTCTCCTGCAAGAGAAGCATTTCCACAGAGTGGAGATTTACCTGAATATTAGAGATTTTAATTTTCCATCTTTGCATAATATGTGTGTATGAAGATCTCACAGATATCAGGAGTTAGAGGCTGGGTAATGGAAGGGCCCAGAAGGTTTTTCAATGACAGCTGTAAGCTTTGCTCTTGTACTTAGATTTTCTACATCATTAAACTTGGAACAGAATGAATCTGATCTATTGTTAAACTCCCTGTGGAATTCTCAGCAAAACTCAAGACTGGTTAAAGGCACTGATAAAAGGGCTATGAGATGGGCCTGGAGATTAAAGGCTTTAACATCTGTGAGATATGGACAGGAATCTGTAGTTATTTAGTCTGTCCATCTGTAGCACCTGCAGAATCTGTCTCCTCTCATTTGGTAGAGTGGAAATTCTAGTCTTTGTGGATTTATTACTGATACTTTGTTGATTTTTAACACCTCAGTAACCTATCATGTGGGTTTCTTGGCAAATAATAATTTAAAGTCAACGTTGTTTGGCATTTTACTTGGGAAGTTTCATGAGTTTTCCCTTTGTGAATTGGTTGTGCTGTGAAATAACAAGAAGTGGGCTGGGAGTTTTTGTCTTCAAATCCTTGGACATTGCAAGTGATGTCGTTCAAAGCTCTCTTTCTGCAAGTGAGGCCCATAGAGGGGTAGAGACTTACTTAGTCTTAGGTTATATGGTATGTTAGAGGCAAAGCCAGAACTAGAACTCAGATTTTCGAACTTTTAGTAGTAGTGGTCATGGTTTTATCGTTATGTCTAAGACACTTCATACCATGGGCAGATAGCACCACATGCAAATAACGCCTTAAGATCTACTTGTGATTGACATCACCTTCTCTGCTTTTCCAACTCCTATCCTTTCTGAAAACTTAGATCAAATATCACCTCTTCCATGGTGTTATTACAGACTCCCCACCCTTCAGTGAGTTCCCTTTTGGGGAGTACAGAACAGGCATTGCACCATGCTGTCATCCCCAGTGACACACTCAGGGCCCAACCCAACTGGTCTAGGTTGGTGAAAATTTAATTACAAGGTTCTGTGGGGGAAGAGCCCCACTGTTTTCCAAAGAGAAGGAATAAAATTGGAAAATGGGAATTAAAATATTGTGTCAGGCCCAAGTCAAGCTTCCATATATACTCTTTAAATTAAAATAAAGGGAAGTGAGACATGGACTTTATTTGGGTAATATATAAGAAAACTGAAACCAAGCTTACATTTCCTTAATTTTCCTATAAGGGATGAAATTGTCCATCACCAAGAGGGTTATTCACTGATGACCAGAAACCACAGTGATCTCCAACATCTCTGTAGCTGGAGTCTTAAAATGAACATTTATAGTACAATATATGCCAAGTTAACATAGCTCATGGTTTTAGACTCTTCTGTGGTGAGGGTATCCATGATGGTGGTGATGATGGGCTGGTGGTAGTGGTGGTGTTGGTGGCACTGATGGTGATACAGAAGATGAAGTGTGGTGGTTGTGACATAGAACTACCAAGTGCACACAGCTTTCAAGGATAGGCAGGAATTTCCACAGGCAGAGATTTGTGGGAATGGAAACCCCAAGCTGAGGAAGAAGCTTAGGCAGGGCCAGTAAATTTCTCTGACTAGCTGGAATGGTAGGTGACTGGAATGGTGGTGTTGTGGGATTGTGAAATACAACTACAGAAATGTACATTGGTTCTTCTGGTAAAGTTGGGAATATTAGGGCAGAATAGTATAGAATAAATAGAACTTTGCCCAGGATGGCAAATAGAACTGCTAAATAACTAGGGTCATTGACACAAAAAATGATAAAGAATTCACCCAGCACAGTAACCCTTAGAACAGAATCATTTGTGGGCCAACAGAACCTGACAACTGACTGAGTGTGGGAAACAGTGAGAGACACGTTCTGTGTAGTGACCAGCTCTGTGAGGGCACAGGCAGTGCATCCCATTAGCTGACTTTTCCATGAGGCCTGGCTCTGTGTTTAGTATATGGTAAGAGCTCTTAAAATATCTGGGATCTGCTTAACTCACTCTGGCTAAAGAGTTAAAATATGGGTAGAAGGTGGGGAGCAAAAGAGGGAGAGGGCCCATTGGTCAGTGGTGGAAAATTATGAGTGCTTTGGTGATAGATGTGGTGTGGTAACATACATCTAAATAGATGTGAATTATATTCCTAAAGTGTTGTAGACCGATGTTGATTCGATTAAAAAATAATGCAATAAAACAAACAAATATTATAGTTCACAAAGCACCATCTACATGTTTTATCTCTATTCACACAATAGCCCTATATAATCATATCTATGTTTACATGAAGAATTTGATCTAGAATGATTGAAAAATTTACTATAATTTCCACACAATTAGTAAGTTATGGAACCAGGACTCAAATACTGGTTTTCTGTGCCCTTTCATGCTACTGAGGAATTTTCAGACTGGATTCTGGGTTGGATGGGGTGTTCTGAGGAGTCTCCATTCAAGCTGACTGGTGTTTGGGGAGAACTGAGGTGATCTTTCCTTCTTCTAGTTGAACCCCCTGCTTCAATTAGTGTATCCACCCTTCTTTTGAGCATCTCACCCTTCGTCAATCCAAACGCTCCAAGGTGTTCAAAGAGCAGCACAAACACAAGGATGCGTGAAAGGGAAAGGGCACTCACAGATTTATAACCAGCTGCTCTCCTCAGTGCCCATGAGGGGACCATGCCATCTGATTGCACCTGATAGGAGTTTCACAGATGAAGAGAACTGGCCTTGGGCATATCCTTCCCTCACCCCCACCACACCATTCATCTCTTTGACCCCAAGTCTCAGAAGTTATTACAACAGCTTCCCTAACAGATTAAGTAAAAACTCAGGCCTTATCACAACAAAACGTTATTTCTCTCTCACAGTGCAAATTCCAGGTTCTGCTCCTCACAGCCAGGAACTTGGGTAAGGAAAGCTCTGCCATCTTACACCTGCATCCCCTAGAGCATTTCATTTCCATTAAAGAGACGGATGCAGGGGTGTGGCTAGAAGTAATGCATCACTTCTGCTCACATCCTGTGTGTCAGAGTGCACTCAGAGCAGCCTGATTGGCTTCAAGGGAACAAAGACATGAAGGGAGCACGTGGATATTAGATGAGCACCAACATCCTGGCTCAGGAGCCCCTGTACTAAGTATAAGCCCAACTTTTTTACCTGAGCATTCCAGGCCTTCTCTAGTTTGACCAGAATGAGTCTATACAACAGCTCCCATGTGCCTTCATGTCTACAAAACCCAGCCCCTCATTCCAATGCCTACAGTCAGCTCCAGCTTTCTCGGTCTTTGGACACCCCCCTCTCTGCTTATCCAACCCCCGTCCTTCCTCAAGACTCAGATCTGCTGTCACCGCTTCTATGAAGTTATTTCAGACTCCTCACCCTCCAGCAGGTTCCCTTCTCTAGTGGGAAGTTGAGAAGAGAGTGTTACACCATGCTGTCACCTCCAATCAATCACCTAGGACCTGGGTCACAGCCATGGAAAGTAGGTCTGTGTGGGTGTGCTGCTGCCTGAGTGTGCTTGCTCAGGGAGAATGAAAGGATGAGAAAAGGCATGAAGTCTAGTCACATTAGCTCTTTTTTTTTTATGGTGGAAGATTTTTATCAATATGTAAATGTCTCAACTTTTCCTTATACCTTCGTACACCCTCTATTCTTCCTGCCATCTCAGAGGCTCCAGTCTCAAGTCCTCACCTGGCCTCACAGCCCTATTCTATCACACCCCCCTTATCCCTGTCTCTATTGTATCTTTCATTATTTCTGTTCTTTCAATTAGAAAATTTGTTGAAGTTTCTCACATCCTGAAATAAAACATTCCTTTATAATGTTGCCTCATGAGGTTAAATTTTATCTTAATCTCCTCTTTACCACATATTTTTCTGAAAGAAAAACCCAGGTTCTACATTTCTACTTCCATGCTCATTCAGAATGGAAAGAATGGACATACACTTTCTGACCAAAATTATACAGCCAGATAATTTTCATGGGTGTGATGAATGTGGGCAGGTAAATGAAAGAGGTGGTTTGTTCTTCAGTCTTGTGTTCTGAATATTTCTGTTTTGTGAAGCATGTGAGGATTTGGAGTCTTTGGGTAAATATCCTCTCATCTAATAAATAGTACATTCAGGATTAGAGCCACCTGGATCTTGTAAAATAAGTGACAAAAACCATGAAACTTAACATGTGAGAAGCAATGACAGTGACAGATCATCACATAGGGTGGGGACGGTAGCAAGTAAGCACCTTAGGGAGCCAAGGCAGTTACAGGTCCTCTTCTTACTGTACCCTTCTCATTCTAAGTCTTAGGATGAGCAGCTGACCACTGTCCATGCCTGGGGGGCTAACTGAAAGGGAGGTAGCTGTCACTTACTCTCTACATCTGAGAGACAGCTTTGAGTCTTCCAGTTGCTAAGCTGAGACACCAACAGTTGTTTCTTTCCTCTCAAGGGATATGTGTCTGGGTAAAGATAAAAAAGTAATTGATCTCTCAAATTCTTGCCTGCCCCTCAATGTACCCAAATTTCTGTCAGGGGCTCCTGGTGGTGGTACACACTCAGAGTATGTTAGCGCCGCTGGTGCTATGAATGGTGGACTGGACTCTGAATAGAAAAGTCCTTCATAGGTAGTGTTCTATAATGAGAATAGTGCCACAGCCAGATTGAAGCTGTAACAGGATGTCACTGGTCATGGAATTGGCAAGAGATGTCTGCATTGGCTCTTGCAAGCTGATTCCAGCTCACCACTGAACATGCCACACATTCTATTAACAGAGTAGTGCATATACCAAGGAAAATTTGAAAATCAGAGATATTTAGGACAGACTTTACTCCTGAGCTGGGATGTGTCTCACAAGTATATCATGATTACTTCTTGCTTCAAGTTTTCCTGTTCCAGGTTTTATTCCTCTTTGTTATCAGGGTAAAGTCTAAACTTTTCCCTTCTTCCTAACCTTCCCCACCCACTACTGAACAGCACAGCACAGCACAGCACAGCACAGCACAGCACAGCACAGCACAGCACAGCACACATGTACACCAATCTGTAACACACCACACCAAACATACTACACTACAACATACCCAACATACGACATATACCATATCACATGCACCATACCACCATATCACATACACACACAACACCACGCTGTATATACCATACTACACCACACCATTACAACACTAAATATTCTACACACATACCACGTAACAATACATATATACTATACGACACCACATATACAGAACCATACCACATATACCACATAACATACCACACACACACCCCACACTGACCTCACTCTCCCCCTCCCCCATATACATACACACTGAACTTCTTCAGAGAGGCAGGATGATACATAGCGGCTTCACACTTCCTTGGTTGTAGATTCTGGTTATGCCATTTACTAGCTTGGGAATCTTGGACAGTTGGCCTACCTCATTGAGCTGCTATGAGGATGAAGTGAGATGAAGCATTTAAATTTCTTGGCAGTATGCCTAAAACACCAAAAGTGCTTAATGAATGTTAGTGGTTATCTTTTCAAAATTCAGTGTCTTAAGCATGACATACAATCTCTCTTTCAGAACATGCTATTGCCTCCACCTGGAACTGTCTTCCACAAAGCTGTGCATACTGCTTTGCTTCCCCCTCCTCACATGATGTTTGAGTCAGACTTAACCTCTAGGATTCAGTGTTTACTTACTTGGTTAGTGGGGCACTTCATGACCCCAGGTTTAGCGCACCCTTTCTTTGTTTTCTCCTGGCATTGTGGATTTTGTGTCATAGTAGCAGTGTTATCCACTGCTGTATTTACATGGACCTTTACTTCTTTGACTGCCCCATGGACTACCAGAGTTGAGGTTGGGGCCATTGCTGTATCCCTTGCACAGTACTTTCCATAAAGTAAATGTCCAGAAATATTTGCTGAGTGAATGAATGAAATGATAAATCATACTGACTTAATGATAAAATGATAAATCATACTGATTTAGTCATAGCTTTTCCTTCTGAGAAGAGATCAAAAAAGAAAATTCATGAAATTATGAAGTGATTTTGTGATTCAAAGGAATGCAAACCCCAATTCACTAAACCTCATTGGTGCTGTGATTATGTATCCTGAAAAGAATTACTATAAGAAAACGAAAGGATATTTTTGAAATGAGTAATCCATGTACTTGGAAATGCCCAGTAAGACAAGGAAGATGTCTTTAAGAAGTAAAATACTTTCATTAAATGAACTCCAATATCTAAGCCCAGGCAATTACGATGCATAAACGAATTAAAAAAGGGAAGAGTAAATAACATATTGGACAAGGCAGAAAATTGAATTAGGCAGAGCACAAGTTGATTATTCTCTGAGAATATTTTAGAAAACATAAAAGACTGTGAAAATGAAGATAAGAAATATAATAGGAATATTAGTGAAAGTCTCAGAGATCTGAGAAGATTTTCTAAGAGATCAGAAAGTTTGAAGTGAAGCAGTAACCAAACATGCTATAACTTTTTTCATGAGTATTTCCAGCAGTGGTTCTTAATAATCATAATGAGTAAAAATAATAATAAATGTTTTATAGTAATAACATGAAACATGATAAGTAAAGCAACACAGGAATTAGTGACCATCAAATGTATATGGATGATTAGTATGCATCAGACATTGTATTAAGGTCTTGACATGCGCTATTTCACCTAAACCTCACAATAACTCACAGATAGGCTATGAGCATTTTCAGATGAGAAACTCAGAAGAGTGATAGGGTGATTTTCCCAAGGTCATATAGCTGATAAATAGTGCATTACTGTTCATTACTACTGTGCATTACTTTGGGAATGAGCCTTTGACCAATATTGGGCAAATCATGGTCATAATTCTATAACTATAACTAAGAAATAAATGCCAGATTCTTTTCAGCAACTGAAAATAGATGCATGTGTCTCTTTTCTGTCATATATTGTTTATGTAGCGAATGGCATATTAGCATCTGTGGAGCAAGCAGAGACTGGAGGAGCTCCAGGTGAAAAGGCCAGTGCTATTCTACTGGATGATGAGAAACACATGGTTCAGTCATCCCTGACATCCTAGTTGGCAATTTCCAAGTGCCAGATGTTTGAGTAAGTGATCCTGGGTTATCCAGCGGCCAGATAACTCACAATTGACTGAAAACATATGAGAAGGTCTCATAGAGTTCTGTTGAATGAAGACAAACCAGACCAGCCCACCCACTGGTAAACATCATCATCACCAAAATGAGTCACTGTTACTTTAAATGGCTAAAATTGGGAGTGGTTTGTTACTCAGCAGGAACTAACAGATACAGGATACAAAGTCACTTTCCATTATTTGCAACCAAAGAGTAAAATAGAATAAGTTTTAAAAGCACATCTAAAATGTATTGTTGTCTAAAAATTGATAGTCATATGATTAGAATCTGGACAAATTTAATACTTCAATCTGTTTAGATGTCTTAGATTAATTTATAATCCAGTAAGTATTTTGGAGTACATATCAGGCTAGCCACAAAAGAAGAAATGATTTTGATTTTAAACAATTGAAGAGTAGCCTCTGCAGAGCTTAAAAGGAAACATGATAGCCTCACAAACTACCCAATCAAATCTCCATTTGTATGTATATGCAAGAGAAAAGTAGTTTCAAATATGCAAGAAAGTTTTTCTGCAGAGAAACTACCAGAAGACATGTTCCAGATATGAGTCAAAATGAGAACTGAAAATGAGGAAACTATCATAGAGTTAATAAATTAGTGATGATTACTAAAACAAAAGTAAATAGAGATGACAGTAAATCATTGTTTATAAACCATAACTGCAATGGAAAGCACTTTCGTGGGAGCAGATCTATATCCCTCGTTCTCAGTCTCTTTGGTCTTAGTACTTTGTTACACTTATAAAAATTACAGAGAACCCCAAAGAGCATTTGTTCATGTGGGTTCTACCAATCAATATGTACAATATTAGAAACAAAAACTGAGAAAGTGTGTTTGTTAAGGTAACAAAAATAACAACAATACATCTAGAACGCAGGTCTTGGTTTGTAATACCATTCTCCAGTAAAAGGAAATGGATCCCCTTAGAGAAATGGCTGATTGTAAGACTGGTGCAGGAAATATACAAGATGTATCTAGAGCATCTTGTAGTACCACAAAGAATGGAAGTGCTCAGAATAAAACAAAACACAAGAACAAAATGAACACACCTCCAAATGACAGTGATGTGTAGGGTATGCCATGATGGGATGCCAAAGAGCCCCCTGAAAGAGCTCCTAGTGATCAAAGCCAGAGCAATATGAGCAACAAATAAAGTAAACCAAAGGAATTATCTCCCTAGGCACTGAATAAATATCCATGAGTCCATACTAAATAAATAATTAAATACATGGGTGAGGCAACAAGTTTTTAGTGCAGAAGAATTCCAAATAATTTATGTAGGATCCTCTCCTCTCAAGGGGAGGACCCTGACTCTCCACTTCTCAAGTGTGGGTGGCACATAGTGAGCTTTGCTTTGAAAGAACTGAAATATGGGACAGAGGAGAAAAGTAACTTTACAGTGGAGAAATCAGAGATGCAGGTGATCAAGATTAATATCAGCAGTGATGTATGTACCTGATGTGATGTGGTGAGAACAGCACTTTACCTGGGTGGCCTTGCTTTCCAAGTCCAAATCCCAGTTTAATCATGAGAAAAAGCTAAGCCAAAACTTAAATATATGGCCAGAATGCCTTTCAACTGTCTAAGTCATCAAAAACAAGGAACTCTCTGAGCAGTATGCCTCTAAATTGCTCAGATCCTCAAAAAACAAGAAAAATCTGAGAAACTGTCATAACCAAGAGGAGTCTAAAGAGGCATAGAGATACTCTTAAGTGGTATCCTGGGTGGAATCTTGGAACAGGGAACGGACACCCGGGAACAACAGAGTCAATCTGAATGAAGCATGGATGTTAACTTACATGATTAATAATAATGTATCAATATTAAATCAATTAATTGTGACAAATGTACCATACTAATAAACTGGTAATAAAGGAAACAGGGCCGAGTGTTTAGGAACTGTTTGTGGTAAAGTAAAAAAATCAATAGTAAACACATCCAATTTAATGAAAAATACACTGGTGAAAATATATTTTTAGTAAAGAGAGTGGCATTACTTTGCATTTTTACAAATTCTTTTAATGTCTGGGTAAGAAGATAGCTGAATTCTCATATCGGTGTCTGAATTCAGTCTGTTGTAATAACACACGTTATGAACCTCTGGAAAATTCCACTGTACTCTTGAGAGAGTAAGAGTGAAAAAGGCAAATAACATCTTTGATTATTTATACACATAGTCTTGACCTCATGGAGCTCTTGAAAGTGTCTTGGGGATCTCCAGGTGTTCTCTGCTCACACTGAGAAAGACTGATCTATATATAAAAGGCAGAGGTTACCAACCCCTGCTTAGTAAGAGAAAAGCTAGCAAGGAAAGATGAAGATAGAAAGTGACAAGTGTCTTATTCCTAGAAATGAAAGTAAGAAATGAATTCTACTATTGACATTATGTTGATAAATGTCATATTATGGTAAAAACAATAAGGAGAATGGTTTTTAAAAACTTTCAGGTTACTATTTATAGAATGGAATAAAATGTATTTATCTTCTAAATTACCAAAAAAAATAGTCAACAAAACCATAAAGCAAAAACAGTATAAAGAGGAAACAATAAAAACAAGAAAGTGTGGAACCAAATGACTGAACAAGATCAAATGTAATAATGCATGTATATAAATGACAATTTATATAG
Source organism: Galemys pyrenaicus (assembly GCA_019455555.1). Lineage (NCBI taxonomy): Eukaryota > Metazoa > Chordata > Mammalia > Eulipotyphla > Talpidae > Galemys > Galemys pyrenaicus. The sequence continues at coordinate 4,690,928 of JAGFMF010011626.1, forward strand.
ATGGCACATTTTTCTATTAAAAGGAAATGACTCCCAGGTTGATTTATAAACTGTGTTATATGCCGTAATATTTGTTTTTTATGAGAAAGGAAGGAAGGGAGAGTGAGAGAAGTGAGAGAAGTGAGAGACAGTGAATGCAACTCCATCTATCTTGGTATTTAAAATTTTTCTACGTACCCCCTGGGTCATGGAAAAATTTATAGAGTTAGATTATTTTAAAGATGAAGAATATGAGAATATTTTTGTATTAGTGTTACTGGAATGAAGAATGTGGGTTTAAATATTAGATGTTTTTACTCTTTGAAAAATGAAAATAAGTGGATGAAATATTGAAGTCAGAAAATTTAAATCAACTAAAAAAACAGGCAAAAAATAAAAATATGAGCAAGAGTTAATTAATGAAAAGCAGAATGGATAAGTAATCTCTGGGCACATATTTTAGAATAAAAACAGAGTGAGCAAAATTTTAAAATGATGTATAATTGCATCTTATTAAAGTTATTAAATACATTTTTTCTTAAAATATAAATGAACAGATTGAAGAAGCAGAAATACTAAATGTAGCAGTGATAAAATTAAAAATGTATTACAGTCTTTTTTAAAGCATTCCTAATCTAAAAGAGACCACCAAAAAAAGGGAGAAAAAACCAAAACAAAAAAAACCCCAAACTCAACAAATACTTTTTAACATTGATATAAAAATCTTATTTAATGCAACTAGTCAGTATATTAAGAGCACATTATGACCAACTAAAATTTATCTAAGAGATATAGGTAAAATGTGGTTATAACTATAGGGTACATTAAAAAATACTTCTCAACATATGCTGATATATTTTGATAAGACTATCAACCTTAGAATATAAGAGTGCTATCTAAAGTAATAAACTATCATTATTGAGAAACAATCTTCTCAACAAAGTTTCCAATATTAAGCTTAGTGGCGAAACCAATAACCCCTAACCTACTTTATGATAGAGTTCTAGATGCATTGTCAGAGAAGTAAGAAAGTTAACAAAGTTGGTATCATTAAATACTGTGAAGTTCCTGGTGATTACAATACATGGTGATGCAAATAAGCAGTATAATCATTAGAAGGAAGGAGACAAAGATTATTATTTACAAATACAACTAGATTCGTAGACAAAATTTAACTTACAAATCATTAGCATCAATAAATTGGCTAGGTGAAAGATGGACCCATAAGAGCAAATTACCTTGCTGTGTTTCCAGATGGAAAATATGAAAGGAAGCGTCAAAATGTGGATATAATAATCCAATTTAATGTAGCTTATTCCGTGCTCTTTTGGAATAGCTACTGAAATTGTCAAAGAAATGCAAAAAAAACTGTTCGCACTCTGAAAGTGAGTGCAGATTGTCATCCACTGATTGGGGAAAATTTCTTCAGGTTACTGAGCGGTTGAGACCACATGGGTGGGAGTCCAGCCACATGCAGAGAGAACAACCCACTTGAGAAAATGAGTATAAGGAAGTTGTCCCAGCCAGAAGACTGTATGCTGTGTGCTGAGGAAGGTTTTAAGGAAGTGGGTGGAGGTTAAACCTTGAACGTGCCCCCAATTTTGACATGTGCAGCAGGTGGAGGGTAAGAAACTTGACTGGGGCAATGCCCAGCTTCTCACTGGCTTAAACAGGGGCAGGAACCCTAAATGACTGAAGACGCTCAGGACTCTGAATATACCTGGGATGCTCATTGCCCATCACACCCCCAGAAAGGAAACTGCTGGGAAGAGAAAACTCACAGAAAGCTTACTTCTTTCATCTGTGATTCAAAGATTTGAGGATGGACCTCTACCCTCCAAATCCATCTTAACTCCGCACATTGAGCTACACTTTTAAAAGATAAAAGAGAAAGTGACTGGATGTTTGACAGATCTTAGGATGGGAACCAATCTGGAGAAGAAGGTAATATCTCTTTGTGAAAGATTTTATTTCAAGCAGGTGGAAATTGGAGGTAATCCCTTATTTGTTTTAAAAACAAGATTTGAGAGGCTGTTGTGCCTGTGATAAGGGCAGCAAATATGGCTTTCAAAGGAAAACATAATTACAGAATTAAAAATGTTATGGAATTGGTGGTGAGCAGATACTCTTTTAATCTTACAATTTTCACCAAAAATGCTTGCAAATTTACCCATCAGCAAAAAGATGGAAGAAATGGCTAAGCGGAGTGAAATAATAAAGGCTATAGAGAACAGATGTGAGGGAACAAGTTTATGGATAGCATTGATTCTACTAGCGAAATTAAAAAAAAAAATTATAGAAAAGTTCCCTGAACTAGAGATATGACTTTAAACTAGATATGCTCAGTAATGAAAAAAAGAAACAATACATACCTCTAAATATGTGTATTTGGTTGCATTTTAAAATATAAAGAATAAAGAAAAATGTTAAATACATGCAGTCAGAAATTACAAATTACCTAAAATGAAAAAATCAGTTGGCATCATATTTGGTCACAGAACTAAATGTCAGGAGTCCATGGAACAATGGCTAAAGATTTTAGAGAGAAAATGATTGTTGTCTAATAACTCTATAGTCAGCCAGACTGCTTTTCAGGTGCTAAAGTAATGATTTTATTTCATTTTTTAATTCCCTAGTGATTTACTTTCAAACATTTATACTTTGGAAGTGGATGCCTTAAAAATATCACATACTGCATTTTAAAATGCAGAGCCAGAAATAATTTATATTCAATTTGAAGAAACGTAAGTTGCATATTGATAAAAATAAAAACTTTTTAAAAAGTGATCTGCAATCCTACTTCTGATATAATAAAACATGCACTAAACACTATTGCATCTCTTTGCATATATCCTCCCAATAATCTGTAAGTACATGCATATACTTTATAAAACACACAAATAGTGCTATACCATACCTATTACATTGAAACATATTTCATTTATTAATCAGAATGTCATAAACATATCTCTTATTAACATGGTTGGACAATGTTATTTTTAATGACTGTATAGTTTTTCATTGTGTGGAAGATACACTTAACTAAATTAGTCCTCTTAAGACATTTCTAATTTTACAGCTTTACAAATTGTGCTGATATCAATATCTTGTAACTATATCCTCACCCTTATGACTTTCTAAGAGTTTAATTGCTAATCTAAATCAAGTGTACGTTGAAAGACCTTGATAGATATTGTTAAACTCTCCTCCTAAAAACAGGGTCATCGTACCCATAACCTTGTTCATACTTAGGATATACATTAAATTTAACCTGGACCGGTCAAATAATGAGAAAATATCTATTATTGGAATATAACTTCATATTTTTTATAAGCTGTTAGCTTTTTGATATTCATCTTGTTCTTATTAACTAGTTATAGCCCCACTATGTTAATTATTATCTAATAATATATGTAATATTATACAATATTATAATAATAACTATATTAATTATTAATGGTTTGTCTCATACAGTGGATTTTTTCCCCTCCATTTGTCAATTGCAGAATTTTCCTGATATAGAAAATCTAACAAATATATTGATACCTGTGTCTATAAGTATATTTTTATCCATACCAAAAATCTCTCTGGTTGGTTTTGCCTTGGGTATGATGCTTTGAAAGTCTTTCCTTCATTCCAGCTTATTTGGAATTTATATTTTAAGTTATGAGAAAGGGATAAAACCTTATAATTAGCCCAGAGTTTCCTAGCACATGTTTTATGAACAGTATTTCTAAGGGATGTTAATGGCGGTTGATCAAAAGAAGCTTTCTGTGCTCAGATAAATTTGGGAAATGCAAGGTTTAAGCAAAACCATTGGGTTTATTTACAGAAAAACTTATCTGAGTGGATGTATTCATTGCAATATAATCTGAAATGGTTGAACACTAGGAATACTCCAAATGAACATCAGTGTTATACTGGATAGTTTTACTTTTACAAAGGAATACTATGCAACTGTAAAAATGAAAATGCTTTTCTATACTGATAGTAAAGTTTATCTGAGGTAAATTGTTAACAACAAAAATAGGGTTATTATAGATGATAATCTATGTTAAGAAAGTAAATAAAATTTTATTTACACATAAAGAAGCTTTGGAAGGCTTGCAAGAAACTAAAATAGTGGTTAGAGGGGGAAATCTTTATTTTTTCCCCAGAAAGCACTCTATTTAATTAGTTTATTGAGGTAATGTTGGCTTACAACACTGTATATGATTTAGTGGAACAGGTTGTCACCTCTACAGATGTGTGTTGCCTCACCATTCTCACCACCAAAACACCTATAATCCTGTAACATAGGCCATTGGATCCCTCCCCCTGAAGCCTCACCTTCTACTACTAGTCTCAATTTTATAGTCATGTTTCTAGGGTTTGTTTTGGTTTAGTTTTGTCAGTTCTTTTGCTTCTTTTTCCTCTGTATTCCGCATGTGAAAGAAATCATTTGGTATTTGTCTTACTCCTGTTTATTTCGCTAAGCATAATCTCTCCAGTTCCATTCATCTTGTTGCAAATGGCAAGAACTAATTTGTTTATACATATTTAAGTATAAATTATATATTAAATATATATAAATATAGCCAAGAAATATTCCATTGTGTATATATGCCGCATCAATTCACTGCTCTGTCAATGGGCATTTACGTTGTTTCTGTAACTTGGCTATTGTAAATAGTGCTGCAATGAATATAGAAGTACATGTATCCCTTCAAATTAGTGATTTTGTATTTTTTATATAGATACCTAGGAGTAGAATTTCTGAGTCATATGGTAAGTGTTTTTTGAATATTTGAAGGAAATTCCATACTGTTTTCCTTCAGGGGCTTGACCAGAGTACATTCCCACCAAGAGTATATAAGAATTCCTTTAGGGAGAAATCTTCCTGATTCCCTTTTATATTTGCTTTTTAAAATACAGGAATCCATTAGCTATAAAAATAAAAACTTAAAAAAAAAAATGGAAAATCCCTCAGAGGCTAATATAGATTGTGACTCTCCAAGTTGGGGGGAGTGGTGGGTTATTCAGCTTATAAATTCATATGATCACAGACTCCTACAGATTTGTGGTTCCTAAGGTTTCTGAAAAAAAAAAAAAAAAAAAAAAAAAATATGTACTANAAGGTTTCTTAAAAAAAAAAAAAAAAAAAAAAAAAATATGTACTAGTTCTTACAGTTGACATTTGATTCTCTGCAGTACATACTAAGTACACTTATATATTCTTGGGTTTCCACTGTTTGTGTGTTTAATTGATCAATTCTTCCCCCAGTACTGAGTATTTTAATATCTGAGTGAGCATGTTACTTCTTACCATTCTTTTTCCTTATTTTGCTGAACAAAATTAATTTTTTCTTGTTCAATCTTTTGTGTTTATTGAAAGTCTATAGGTTTTTTTTTTAAATTATTGAGCTAGCGATTTATAATACATAAAATTTAGGGGAATAGGCTGTCTGACATCACACCAAACCCACCACTATTTTTTTTTAAATATTTATTTATGCATACAAGCACTGGGGTACAGACCAGAGGTGTGGGGGGTGAGAGGATTCACCACAGTCAGAGCGGGGAGCAGAACAGGCAGATCAACGGAAGTACACTGCTGAGGGGAGCAGTGGGCAGGACAGGAGAGGTCTGCCTCACCATGTGGGTTCCCTTCCTGGCCAGGGGCAGGGATTGAACTTGTGCTGCAGTGGCTGAAGTTTGCTTCATAGTGCGTTGCTTAACCCACTGTGCCATCAGGGAGGCCCCCCACAACTATTTTTATTCATTTTCTCTTTCACATGATTTGCTTTATCAACTACCTGAACATACTTCTGGGAATAGTTTGAAAAGGACTGATAACTTTCTGGAATTAGGTAGAGATAAGAGGCTATTGTGAGTAATCCTGCGATGACCACTGGTTTATAAACATCAAAGAAAAAGAAGAAGAAGAATGAAGAGATACTGTTTCCCATACACACTTAGATGCTTTTCAGGTTTTGAATCATGTGAGATATTTTTTCTCAAATTTTCTTTGATGCCATTCAGTAAAGTATAAAATAGCATGATGTTTTCAGTTTCTTCATTTAATTTTTATTTTGTTTCATTTAATTTTATTTGTTGTAAAGGAGTTCTGTTATTCATATATTTTCTCTAGAATTATTGCTGACATAAGCTACTTTTTTCTTTAATACATATTTTATTTTAACAAATTTATTTCAAGAAAAAAAATTTTTAAATACACTGCTGAGGGGAGCAGCGGGCGAGGCAGGAGAGGTCTGCTGTGCTATGTGGGTCCCCTCCCTGGCCTGGGATGGAACTTGTGCTCATGGTGCTGTGATTCAACCCCTTGCTCTACCAGGTAGGCCCCTCAAAAATTTTTTGGTTGGTTTACATTGCTGTTTATATTTTGGAAACAACAATCCTATCCTATCCTCCTGCTGATGTTACTATGGTGCTCCCACCCCCAAAGCACCCATTTATTTTTGCAGTTTATGGAGATGAATATATGATATGTCCCTTTCATTAATTAAGTTGATAAAAATAATAACAGACTTGCTAATTACTGACCCTATTTGCCAGAAAAAGTCATGCTTAAAACAAAGCATTGTTAAGTATATTTTGAATTTTTGTGTGTGAATCTTTTAATTATGATATTTGCATCTCTATTTGTAAATGGAATTGGCCTGAAGCTTGTTTTTGAAACTTTCTGTGTCAGCATTTTGCATTGAGGTCATAGCAAATTTGTATAATAAAATAGCAAATTCTCTATATGGTTCTGAACTCTTGAAGAACTAGTAGGTGTTGAAAAGAATTTCTATGTACCAATTTTCATTCTAGTGTCTTTTATAAATGTAATACTTGAATAGCATTTTCATTCCTTCTCCTGTCCCCCTCTCCCCCAGCTGTATCAATTTGATTGTTTATAGTTTTGTAGAAAATCATCCATTTTATCTTCATGTCAGTTAGACTTTCTGGCCTGTTTGCACTTTCTCAGTCTAAGGCAGCTGCCTTTGGAAGTTAATCCTGGCTGCCAATGAACTCCCAAATTAGGTGGCTCCATCTATCTCAGATTTCCACTTTTACCTCCTAATTAGGAGCTGCTAGAATGTATTGCCCAGGACAGTCCTCAGTGACTGCCTCTTCTTTCACTCTGTCTGCACAGTATCTAACCAGAAACAGAATAAAATTACTGGCATTGGTATGGCAACTTTCCTATTGTCTGCATTAATGTTTTTTTAATTTTCTCCCCTTCTTTCTCTCCCTCCCCTCACTCTTTTTTAATTTGCTTATTCCAATTTCTTTCTGGGAGTCAGGGGTTAAGGGCTCATTGTTATGCTACCATCTTTCCCTGAAGTGTCAACACACTTTTCATTCCTGGTTTAACTGCTTTTCATCAACAGTGGTGACAATACTAGGGACCCTGGGCTATATCTATAAATGTAGTAGGTGTCAGGGGAGGAGATTAACCGCAGCTGCTAGCATAAACAATCAATACTGGAAACACAAATATGCCGACACCCCTCTGGCCAAGGCCTGGAGCAACTTGGCAAAGGACACACACTTTATTTATTTTTTCATTTGGTAAATAATCAAGAAGGTAGAAAATTTGAGAAATAATGCTGTGGGTACATTTTCTAATAATCCCCTTTTCCTTCTTTTTCTCCGTTAGTGGGTTTTCAATTTTCATTGTCATTATTCTTGGAAGTAAGAATATATATATAAATATAAAAATTTAGCTAATTTCTGATGATGACTGATAACATACAAAAGGCTAAATGCTTAAATAATGGCAAAGGCATGTTTTTATAGTCTTTGTTAAAATAGCTATTTGTAGAGAATTATATTAGTATTACTATGCTCACATTCATCTACCCTTCTACAAAATCTCCAGGTTATTAGAGCCATGAGTGATAGGATTTCTAACATGGTCTTTCTTTCCAGCACTAGTGAGAAAACCTGGAACTCTGAAAAGGCCTGTCTTACTTTGTACTAAAACTTCCACATCACAGCATACCTTGTACAAAGGAGTTTAGTTAACAGAAAATGATACATGACCAATATTAATAAAAAATTCAGAGAAGTTGAAATTCCCCAGACTGTTTAAATCTCATTCTTTTAGATGTCTTTCTCATTTTTCATCGTCAGTATAGACTTTCTCTTGACCTTGGTGGTGGGTGCTCAGATAGAGAAATACTAGTTTGTTCACTTTCCTTGCCCTCAAGGGCAGTATCCTAGGGCCTTCTGGAATAGCAAGAACTGACTTGCCAGAAAAACTTTGAAAGTTACTGCATATAGCTCCTTTTTAAAAAAATATCATGTTGACTAAGGTATCATTGATTTACAGCACTGTATGGTTTAGGTATACAGGTTCACACCTATACAGATGTGTGTTATTACACTATCTCTACCACCAAAGTACCATAATCTCCCACCATAGTCCATGTGGGCCCCCCTTCTCTTTTCTCTCACCTCCCTAGTTCTGCAGTCAGATTTCGAGGGTCAATTTTTTTTCCCCTTCATAGCTTTACCACCTACTAATGTATTCCTAGACATGTACTTTCATTTTGTTTGTTTTATCTACTTTTAAATTTTATGATTTTTTTTTAATCATGGTAACATTGGTTAACAGCACTGTATGACTCAGAGGTATAGGTTCACGCCTATTCCAATGTACTTTACCATGGTCCTGCATCACAGTCTATTAATACTTTCTTCATAGTCACACCCATGTTGTAGAGGTACATTTGGGTCTCCCATGACATGCTGGCACCACAACTTTTTACCTGTCTTACTGCTGATGGACAACTGAGTATCTCCAGTTTGGGGCAGTAAGAACAATGCTGAGATGAATGTTATAGATCAGTGTATTTGGATAAATACATCACAGGCATAAGATTTTCTAGAATAATTACTCTGGGGTGAATAGCTGGGTTTGTTGTTGTGTGGTGCTAGAGTATGGATGGTCATATAAAGTATAAATACTCCTTTTCTAGTTACTGTAAAATATTGTCTTGTGTGGTTTCATCAATATATAATACTTTTAGCAGTTTGTAAGAGGTTTTTGTTCTTTCCTATCTTCACCAAAAGATATAAATGCTTAGTTTTGTCAGACTTGTTAAAATTTGCTAGTCCAATAGATGTGTAGTAAGATCTCATTATAGTTTTAATTTGCTTTTCACTGGTGATGAATGAAGCTGTGTGTTTCCTCATATACTAATTGGTTCCTTTTGTGAAATGCATGCCTAAAACTTTTGCCTGTTCTTTTATTGGAATGTCTTTCTTTAATAGTGCTTAATTTAATTTGTGTATTAATAGAGTCTGGATGATAAATGATCAGGGTTGGAGGTTCACCATGCAGCCAGAAGGCAAATGCAGCAATTTAAGATTTTTTTCACAAAACCTTTTAATGTAATTAACTGGCACAAAATTATTCATCAGACAAATTGGGCCTAAGCATCTGCCCACCACACTGTCTGCTGCCAGTCATCTGCTCTTGCACCCAGATCAATGAATGATGCTGACCACAGAGGTCACAATTCACCAGACTGTTAGCATGTACATGGCACCGAGCTTGGCACTTGCTCCTTTATTTCTCTCAACACTTCTTCGTGGAATGGCTTACAGTCTTGAATAACTTACCTATTATGACTCAGCTAGAGAGTGATGTGGTTGACCTTTCATCTAACTCTAGAGTTTGTGCTCTTATCTTAATTGCTATACTGTCTCGGCAGAGTTTCCTTCTGGTTTCAAATTTGGAATTATTGTGTACTGTGGAAGTGGAAATCATTAGTCCTAACAGAAGAGAATATAATCAAGTACTTAGTTTAAGAGGTGTTAATTCAAATTCCTTTAAAATATACCACAGTGATTTATGAGCGTTACTGACAAAAGCAAAACAGGTTTGAGTAAGGCTTACTGCACTCGGCATATTTTTATATAACAGTCTCTATGAGGCAAATATGGACATTTTCATCTTATGATTACATTAGAAACATTTTATAGGTTTTGAATAGATAAAATGACATGCTCTAATCCAAACTCACTTTTAGGTTAAAATCATGAAATAAACAATGATGGTTAACCTCACCACCTGTCCAGGAGCAGGTACGTCAAATTCTCAAAGCAGAGAAATGAAACATTCTAACATATCAGGTTGAGTCTCAAAGGGACTTTCAAATTGTACTTAAGTATAAAACACCAAAATGTTAAAAAAATAAAACTCTAAACAACATGGTTTCTTGGGCAAACCCTCAGAGATCTATGGAAAATAAAACTTTATTTCCAAGTTAGACTCTGAATTTGTTGGAAGATAAAAGATCTGCAAATATTTGAAATAGGAATTCTAGAAAGGTGACCAGACTTTGAAAAGATCTTGAGGACTCAGAACTGAACTCCAGTGTATTGAGTTGATGGTAGTTCTGAAGCTGTTTACAGAATAGCTTGGATTCAGAGAGGCTTTTTTTTCCCCTTTTAAAGGAATCCTCTGGCTTGAACATGTTCATGGGTCCTGTACAGCTTGTAAAGCTATGTTCTTTCCCCTCTGAGGCTCTGTTCAGGCTTGTACTTTCATTTCAAAGAATAATTTTCAATGTCTCAGTGTAGGCTGAGCATTAATCCCCCCACTACTTGATGATTAAATCCCGCGGTCTGCATCTGGAAGACAAATTCTGAGCTTTATATATTGCTTTCTGGCAAATTACAGTTCCATGCTCCGCAGAACAGATGCAGCAGGCTCTTTATGCAACAGGCTTTGGACCCTCATGTCTTGAGGGCTGACAATTGTAGTATCTCCTTTTACCACTTAATACATTTAAGGACTTGTAATAATTATACTGCTACCTGGTGAATTTGGTTCATAACAATATATGGCCTCTTGTGTGGCATTTCATAGATACAAGGTAGTGATGCATTATTGTTTTATTTGCTCTTCACAGTTTATGGAAAACAGTGCTGTATCATCTTCTATTAATAAGACTACAATCCTTGTCCAGAGTCACATAGCTAGTAACTGGCAATCTTATAATTAAAAGCCAGTTCTTCTGAGTCTAACACCAGTGTTCTTTCACAATTTACATAATAAACCTAAGATTGGAGAATTACAGGGGACTTTCAGAAAGGTCCATATAAGCAATGGGCTCTGAGTCCAGAAATCTGATGGTGATATAAATGTTATGTCCTCTCTCACTTGAGCAGAAAACAACAACCAATAAGCTACTTCAGTGTTGCTTCTAGGATAAAAAATTTGGAGAAATTGCCAGCATGGCTTTGGAAAACTCTAAACGTGATTAGTCAGGCCCCAGGCTTTTAAGTAGTCTTGCCTTGTAGGGAATCTGTAACTATAAGATCTCACACACTAATCCAGCCTTCCCCTGCAGTTCACATGTGTATGTCTTATTTCTCCAACTGCAAAATCCTGGAAAGAAGGTGTTTTGGTTTAATTTACCCCAGTGGCAGATGAGATAAAGATTTAAGTGCAAATAAATTATTTGGAAGAAGAAAGAAACACCAATAGGGAGTGGTGGGATGGTACAGAGAAAGGAAGGCAGCCAACAGAGGGGGTGGTGTGGAGCCAGCTTAATTAAGCTTCAGAAACTTAATGCTAAGAGGAAACTCTGGACTCCGCAAAGACATCCCACTCAAAGGAGAGGGAGCTGGCTTGTTCATATGCCCACTCCCGTCAGCCATTGTGAGCTGGGGGTGTGGGCGGATTCCCCCACTGTAGTGTGTCATTCTCTAGCTTAAGGTGGCATTCTCTGGCTTAGGGAAAAGTTTCTGAGCAAAACAACTCAGTCATTGGCAGGGGAAAGTCTCTGGTAAAAGGTTTGAGAGAGATGAAAAGGCACCAAAATGGTCATGTAATAAGATCTGGGTCTTCTTTTTTTAAAAAAATTCTCATTCAAAGCCCAGGTTAGTATTTGGGTCATAGTGATACTATGAACACATCAGCATGATTTGAGAGTGGGTGTGAAGTATGTTTACAGACGCCGTCACCCATTGCTAAATATATATGATGGTGGTTCTAGGTGACGCTGTACAGCTAGGTGTGTAGAGGGCTATCTACCGACTGGGTTTTTGTAGTTACACTCTGATATTTGCACAAAGACCAAACTGCCTAACAGCACATTTCTCAGAGCATGCTGCTGTCAGTAAGTGACTGATAACAATACATGTTAAATTTTTACTTACAAAAGAATGGGGAAAGAAGGAAAGAACAAGGAAGGGCAAAATGGCACCAGGGAGCCATCTGTACTCACACTTTTTCATAAATCTTGTCAGGATATTCTGGCCACTTGATCAGGCACACCACCCGATTGGGCAGGGTCTCCGTGGTTGAATAGTAGCCCTGGGGGAAGGCCAGCAGGAGTGCCAGAACCCAGATGACACAGATGACCACCTTGGTGGCCATGGCTGACAGCCGGGGCTGGAGGGGATGGATGATGGCCATGTACCTGGGACAGAAAAAAGAAAAGAAAGGAGAGAGTTCCAATTTGGTCACCAAAACCTGCATTATCGATGATGTGTTGTTCCTAGGGAACTATGGTAGAGACATATGGTAGTGGTAGAGACACCAGGGTGGTGATACCGGGGAGGGGGTGCAATTCCTATACTTCCAAAATGCCAACAATCATGTCAGTCAGAGTTACCTCAAAAATAAATAAATTAATAAATTTAAAAAAAAAAGAAAAATTTTAGGAAATTCTTTGATGGCCTGTGTCTTTTACAACCCTTTTCTTATTTGCCTTAAGCTTTCAATGAAGTCAGAAAAATAAGAACAATGCTGCAAATATATTCAACATACTAACTTTATCCTGTTTGGATTAAGGGATAACAGAGTTTCACGTAGCAGGTTTTGAGGTACAGTTGTGTGGCAATTTAAAAGCTCCTCTGTTCTAAAAGTGACAAGGGAAGTGAAGGCCTACGTATGAGAAAGCAGAGCCCAAGAGTAGTCAAAAAACAACTTATGGAGAAATCATCATCAGTTCTTTGAACATCTAGGAATATTGTGTGAGGAGGAAGTAGGTCTCCACCTGCTGAGAAAGACACACCTCAGCATATGAAAGCCCAGGGTGGATAAAACCCCCTTGCAGGAAGTGGGGAGCAGAGTGAGTGCCACTTCTGTCTCCTTACTCCTGGGATGGCACACTGAGTAGCTCATCTGAATGAGGGTGTCCACATGCTTGAATTTATGAGCAGGCACCGAGACGCAGCAGAGGTTTTAGGAATCATAAATATTCGAATCAGCATTTCATATCTGTTATAATCACATCAATTCTGCTGGCTCCATTTAAAAAGGCATCTATCTCCCTTTGTGTATTTTTCAAACAAAGGCTATGGATCCATCTCTTAGATATGCATGCTTCTTTTCAGAGTAAGAATTATGTCTTGTACTGCCCTTGGCGTTTAAATATGATCACACACAAACTCAGAATCACATTTGCTTTTCTGACGTGCAGGTATTTCTGGCTTCCTTGGGAGCAAATGGTCAACAGGGACTTAAAAATGAGCAGACAAATAGCACAGCTGTCAGCTGGCTTCATATAATTCCTCATAATTCTTTCTCTATACTCTTTGAACTCCTAGGATCTCTAGGTCCAAACTGGGACCAGGGCTACAAGTAAAGCTCAACAAATTTGCACCAGGCAGCTGCTGCATGCAGAACACAGTGTTTCTATCGGCTACAAGCTTCTAATTCTCTAGGGAGAAAAGGTGCATAAATAAGCCACCAGAAAACATGACAGTAGGATATGTCACCACAAATGATAACCTGATAAATACTTTACACTCAGAGGGAGGCTGCAGTGTAATCAAGTTTTGGAATGGCAGGTGAATCATTAGAGGCGGGCCTTAAAGAGGTGTGCTTAGCTGGCTTTGGGGTGAGTCAGCTCAGTATGTGCCTTGATGGGCAGGAAATGTTCAGAACGTTTCTCTCCTCTCCATCTTCTAATTGGTTCTGATGTTCTCTCAGTTTTCACAAAGGTTTGCCTGAGCATCCTTTACTCATCCTAAACTTGAAAATACCCTATTGGTTTCTAGAAGCAATGTCACTGAAGGTGTTCAATGTATACAGACTGGATAATAGGATGCCTCAGGTCAACCTTCACATATATGGTCAGAAGTGATGATCCCAGGAAGGAAATTCCCAGCATCTCTTCCTTTTGCCTCTTTTAGAAATTGGGTAATAAAGAGTAGAATTAGGAAGAAAGTTGAAAATAAATTATGGCAGCAGTGGGTAATAATCTGTAAATCTTTGGTCAAATTTCCCTGATTGAGTTAATGACTGTAAAGTCCGCACTCAACTGTCATCAATAGATAGCGTCAAAAGGGCAAAGACAATGACCTAGATTCTGTCAACCAAGCATTATCTGTTTTATTTAGGTTACCCCAAGGGGACACAGTTACTTCCAAGGGAGGCCCCGTAATCAACAGACTCGGTGACCTTCCATTCCTAGAGTGCTCTCCTGAAAAGAACCCTGATAGGTCTTGGTTTCCCTCTAGGATCTGCCTGTTCCTTGTTTCTTCACAGAAAGGAAACCTTGGCTTCCTCTTCAGTCATGGAGTGGGAATAGTTGGGGGTATTTCAGAAACAGGGCCAACAGAGGTGGACTTGTACAACCACAATCTGTTGTCTTCTTCCCAATTTAGTGAAGGGCTGGGTCTAGCTGGTCAGTGAGAGAATCTCTTTGAATTTTTGATTAAATTGTCAAATGGTTTATGAAGTCATTTCTCAGAGGCAAGATATTCGCCCTACAAAACTGGCCACAATGCCATTAAGACTCCTGTCTCAGCTTCAGCTCCAGCACCACCCAGGCTCCCACTGTCACTGCAATTGTGCATTCTCAGGCTTCGAGGGAGTTTACGGAGGACACGCAGGAGAGAATGTGGCAATCACATTGCTCACTTTTAATATTATCTCAAATGCAAGATTTTAATTGCATTTAACTTGGGATAAATGCTTAATCTTAAATAAACATACCCTAACATTCATCCCCCTGCTCACATTGGCAATACAACATTCGGAATCTAATATGACTGGGGCTTAAGGGGGCTTGCATCAGCATATTGGCGCTGTAGCTCCAAATGGGTGGCAGAAAGCCATATTTTATCTTTATTGCAAAAATTGCAGTTTGGGAGCCCATTTCAGTTAACTCTCTGCTGTTACTTGAGTGTAGGAGCCATTTTGGTGACGGATGAAAGCATTGCTGACCATAAGCCAGAAAGCATAAAAAAGATTTGCTTTTAAAAATGTTTATATTTTTCTTTGTTCAAAATTCTGTACCTTCCTCTTTCCTTTCCCCCACTTTACCGTTCTTCTTTCTCTAGTTTGCGATCTTCACATCTGGTTTTGTGTAATATAGTTCTTTCTTAGTTGCCCCAAAACTAGTACCTTTTGTACAACTTGTCCACAGATGGATGCATGTTCTTCCCTGTTGCCTATTCATTCCTAGCTTGGTTCCCATCAACATGCATTTATTTATTTATTGGTAACCACCATGAGCAATCTTGCTTATTTGGTTATAAGTTATCAATAGAGCAAGTACTGCAAGCCCTAGGAAAATACATTCAATAAATATTTATTGACTACATTGTGCTCACAGGACTGGAAGGCAGTCAATGAAACATCTTTCCAGTTTACGCATTAATCATCAAGCTGCCAGAGACAGGTCCAGAGGCTGTGTGGGACGTGGGTTATGTTCGTTCTCCACTCCAGGTTGTTCTAGTCCCATGGAGGCCCATTGGCTTGATTTAAATTATATGTGATTTCCTAACTGAAGAATCTGAGGTGCCGTCTTCCTCTTGAATGATTATGCTTTATAAGAACTCTCCATATAGTTCCTTAAATCTAGCCAAATAGAAGGCTTCAAATTTTTTTTAAAGGTGGAGTGAAATAATTTTACTGTGAAAAAGAACACCAGTCTACTGATAAGTTACCCTTTCTTCATAACTTCCTCCCATATCAGTCCTAAATCATCTGGTGGGGAGGCTATCTTTCCTCAGTCAGGACATCTGTCCGCCGTGTCTCTTATGTAGGTAATTTGCTTTCATCTGTCTCTGAAAAGGCTCCCATGCTCAAGTATAGGCAAAGTTAACTGCCTGTCCTAGCACATTCTCCAGTTCCAGTCCCAGGTCCCTGCCCTCCCTCCCCCACTCACTTTTCCCTGCAGTGGCTCAAGCTTCCTTGAAGGGAATGCAACTTCCTGGGTTTGAATGCCCAGAAGAGGTGACAGCTGAGAGCACAGCTGGATAATCTAGTTCAAGGGTCAGCAAACTTTTAAGGGGCACAGAGTAAACATCTTAAGCTTTGTGACCCCAAGAGTTTCTGTTATAACTACTCAATTCTGCCTTTGTAGTATGAAAGAAGCCATAAACTGCTTTATTGGACTGTGTGCCAATAAAGTTTTATAAAACAGGTGGAAAGCTGATGTGTTGACCTTTGGTTTATTTCTGGGAAGTGAAGGATAAGAGGGATTAGCAACATAGGAACTTATTGTACACTTTGAAACACTCTTTACCTCTGATAGACCGAGGGCCCTAAAATTGCAGCTCACTGGGTGGATGAATCTTATAGCCCAGAAGCATCACTAAGGCGGTCAGCCAGCAGTCGTGAGCCAGAATCCCACCTCTGGTCTGAATACAGAGGCTTCTCAGACCAGGATGTTTTTCCTTTTCAATCTCTTCCTGGTCGGCTCATACTTACTTTCATGATTTGATTCTGTCTCATATCCTTGTAGATAAGGTGCCCACATTTTATGTTGTGAGGATCTCTAATGTTATGCTGATCACATTTCACTTTATTAGCCTATTTGCATACTTAGGTTTTGCTCTTCACCACCCTTTACAGAGTCTTTGAGGATGGGAGTTGCTGTGACTTACCCATGGCAGTATCCTTAGTTTCCTTCAGTGCCTGAGATACAGTAAATACTCAATGAAAATTTAATTGAATAGGAATCCCATAAATGGCTGTTGTGTGAAAATAAATGCATCAGGAAAAATACATACAGGTTATAACTTTATTTTCTCCCCTCCCCCATCTCAGCATGTGTGGAGTAATTATTGCTTAGTGTTTTTTGTCATATATACAGATGATTCGGGTTCATCTGACATGAAACCTCCCTGAGCCTTGGTCTTTAGCATTTCCTGTCTCTTGACATGAAATACTCAACTAAGTTTTCAAGTACTATTGGATGATTAACTTCAGCATTGGCCTGTAAGCTGAGAACTTTAGCGAATTCAGTCTTTCTATGTGGTGACACCCGTGGCTCTTCCTCTGAAAAGTTACTCCCTCCTGCCCCTTCCTATTCCCCATTCCCTTCCATCTCAGGGAGCGTACAGTCTTTCTACCTCAGGTCACTAATATTTCATCAGTTGGGGATTTGTTTAGTCATTGAAATCCAGGAACCTGATCATCCAGATCTTTTGACTAGCAACTTTGCCTATTCAACTAAACTCAAACTGACAAAACTATAACCAAAGAGGCCTCACCAACAGAGGTGACCCAAAGTTCATGCACTACTAAGACATCTTGATAATGGCAAGCCCCTCATCAGTTTACTATGTTTTGCACAATTCCAAAAAAGCGTGAGTTTCCCTCCAAGCCAAAAGTAGAATCACAGTGTTATCAGTTGATTCATTTCAAAAAGTACCAGCTGCAGTGAGAGCACAGTCAACAAGAATATAAAAAATTGAAACAAAGGCCATTGGATCCAAGACCAATGTAGTAGACTGTTGTCTGAGCTCTCCCACCTCATGTGTGATTAAGGAAGTTTCAAAGAAGATTCAGATACAGAGTTTCCAGTCAAGGTTACCATAAAAAAAAAAACAAAAACCCATGACTAAGGCCTGAAATGAAATATGAGGAAAAGGAGTGAAGTTCCGAATCAAGTAGTGCATCTTGAGTGTTTCTGTGGCTTGAGATAGGCAGAATTGGATAAGCAGACAGTTACCACTGGGATTGAGCAACACCAGGAGTACCTGTCGATCATACTCAGCGTATGATTGATAGCAGAAACCCCAATCTCTCAGTGGTTGGACTGGAAGTGGGAGGTAGCTGGGGTGGATCTGTAAGAGAGCACACTTCTCCAACAGAGGAGAAATGATGGCATGTTCAGAGAACTTGCAAGGTGAATGAAATAAAACACTTTTCCCTCCACAGCTTGAAGGCTTTTGCCAGATTGCCTGTGGTCACCTACTAGCTTGTCAGTTCTCTAACAATTGCTTTCTTCCTGTAAAGAACCTTTATTTTCACATTTGGGACTCAGATCTTGAGCCTGTGTTGGTAGGCACGGGCAGACAATACAGTGATAACCACCCCTGGGCCACAGGATGATGCCACTATCAAGATCTAGCCCTTGGTGACATTCCCATTTTTGGGATTCTCATCACTTAAACTGGGTGGGGGGGGGGGGAGGGTGCAGTGACACGTGGGAGGCTCATGATTTGGAAAGTACTGAAGGGGCCATATGAGCCCCAGTGGCAGAATAAGAAGCAAACTTTGGAAAGCAATNGGGGGGGGGGGGGGGGGGGGGGGGGGGGGGGGGGCAGTGACACGTGGGAGGCTCATGATTTGGAAAGTACTGAAGGGGCCATATGAGCCCCAGTGGCAGAATAAGAAGCAAACTTTGGAAAGCAATTGCTTTCCAAAGATTTTAATTACTACAAGTGGGAAAAGTACTTTATTAACGGAACTTCATGGTTTTAGTGAAAACTTAATAATAAGGATAAGTTCTATTTAAGGTGCTGTGCTTTTTTGACTTTTGCTATAACTGGAGTTTTGATTAATCCTTTCTGGTCAGTTGGGTAGGAAAATGTAATTGTCTGTAATCTGAGAGGGGGCTGAATTTTCATCTTAGCATGCACTGTGGCCTTGATATTGACTTCATTAATGTTTTCTTCTAACCAATCAATTTTGAGTTCTAGGTGAGGAACATCAAAGATTTGTTTCTTTTGAGCCGAAATACCATTTCATCAAACCTTGTAGGCTATGTAGAGACTGCCACATTTACTTAAAGGTGGGTTTAGGATTTCCCTGATTCTCTGTCACCCCTTTCCTGAAAGTGACAGGCATATTTTCAGATAACCATAGACTTGACTTTTAATCTCCATAGCAGAAAAACTCAAAGCAAGGGCCCCTAATGCAAAAGGGTAGAGTTAGAGGAATTTCGAGAATGGCATGTTCCTGTATCCACTCCACTCAGGGCAGGTTCTCCTCTCTGACAGATCTCCTTATTCACCCCACAGAGGCAGGATCTATGGGCTAGGATTAGGGTGAAGTGAATGAGGCATTCACCGTCAGCGTCAAACAAATATACCGTCCTATACTGTCTTTATTGTAAATTTAGACATTTACTCAGAATAGGTACTTTGGCATTCATTTTAAAGTTTAACAATATTGTATTAAAATATCATTTGTCTGGCTTGCTGAATTTTCATCCCCTTTCAATTCTGCACCCCAGTTGAGTGCCTCCCTTGCCTCAAACTAATCCCAGCCCTGAAAATATCTTCCGCTCACATACATCAGGCAGGACAGTCACCTATAAAATAAAGACTCAGACTCAAGTAGATGTGGGGCTGCAGTTTGATACTGTGGCTCTGCTGATCACCTGGTTATCAGTCAGTTATCCTGTGTTCTGTGCCTGTTTCCTACTGCTCCAGGTTACCAGAACAGGGTCAACAGGCTTGGTGGGAAATTTGTAAAGTTATCTCTCTCCTAAGCAGGATGGAGGTTGAGCAATTCTGCTGTAGTGAATATGGAGAGTAACTGGGAATCCTTGTTAGCGCTCTACCTTCCATAGGATCCAGCAATCCCACTCCTAGGAATATACCCAAAAGACACAAATACACTGATTCAAAAGAATACCTGCACCCCTATGTCTATTGCAGCACTATTTACAATAGGCAAGACCTGGAAACAACCTAAATGCCCAAAAACAGATGAGTGGATCAGGAAGCTGTGGTACATAGACACGATGGAATACTACTCAGCA
>JAGFMF010011626.1:4710914-4731090 GCA_019455555.1 Galemys pyrenaicus
AAGTCAGAAGGCAAAAGAAAAATACCAGATGGTTCCTCCCTTAGGAGGAACATAAGGGAACCAAATAAAGATCAAGGAAAGGAATAAGAACGATAATAATAATAACAGCAATAAAGACACAGAAACCAAAAATGAGGAGACAAGGACAGACTGGGGACGCCTGGTGGGGAGGGGAGAAGAGGGGTTGAGGGAAGATGGGAGCACGAGGGACTAAGGTGATGGTGCACTGGTGAGATGGTGATGGGGAATACATGGGGATTACAATTGCTGGCAAGTATATGTAAATTTTAAAAAAATATATAAATAAATAAAACCACCACAAACCCCCCTCCAAAAAAAAAAGATTTTCTTCACAACTGTTTTCTCATTCATTCAGTCATACATTTGTTCATCCATTCACTCATTTATAGTGCTTTCTTAGCTAAAAATCTTTGACAGCCAAAGTTATAAATAAATAAGGTATAGTTTAATGAAAAAATAAGGACTAGATTTCTGCTTTTCCTAAAAGGTGATGATGAATGTGCAAGTGCTTCAAGGGGTTTTAGACATTTGCCTTCTAAGGGGTTAAGATGCCATCACTGAACACGTGCAAACAGGACACACATCTGCTGAAGCAGCAGCAGCATCTATGCCGAAAGCTGGTAGTTATTTTAAGACGACTGTATCCAAAGAAGTTGATATACAGTGAAAATGGTGCTTTTGCCCATCATTCCATGAAGCATGACTTTTCACTTAAGTTAAATGACTATTTTAAATTAATTTCACTCATTTTCAGTTCCAATTTTTCTTGTGCATGTATAAGAAGTTCAAGTGATAGCTATTAATATATTGGCTCAGTTAGCAGAAAAAGAACTTGGCAAATAGCTAAACGATTCTAATTTTATAACTGTGTCACCAGATTTTTCAAAGATGAAATCAGTTAATTCCAATAATGGTTCAATTCATCTGGAATCCAACTCACAGATTCAAAGTTTTTGGAAGTGGAAACAACTGACATTGATGGAATTGTTACAAGTTCATGTTAAACTTCAATGGTGAAGATAAATAGTTTGTTTTAGTATGAATACAATGTGGTAAAAACAATGTCTTTACTAAATTAAGAATCCTATGGAACAGCTATGTTCTTGGAATAGATTGTGATACACATAATTTGCCAGTGTCTAAACAAGCTATGATATTTTACCAATTGAAATAGAAGTGAAAGTTATTGAAATTTATAAAAATTTTTGTAGGTCCAGAGTAACGGAACTAATTTTTTTTGTAATAAAGTTAATCATGAATACAAAAGTATAGTTCTGTAGAATTTTAGAAGTAGTTGAGCATTTAACAAACTCTTACGTGTTTTAACCTATATAATAGTAGTGAACATTTTGTGATTGAATACTCTACATTTTGGTTATATTTTGTTTAAAGTTAGTTGAAAATCTTAATGAAAGTGTTTTCAGTGCACTATTCCAAAAGCTTCTGAAATTTTTGGAAAACTATAATTTTAAAATACAAGTAAGTCAAATAAAGAAGACATTGAAATTTATCACTATAAAAGAGGGGAACCTTACAAAATAAACAATGGAAGTTTAATAGTATGCACAACTTAATTTTGAAATTCTTGCATTGCTTTTAGTAACATTTTGACTTGTGGGAATGTAGATCTATTTTTTAGTAAATTATGTTCTGTGATAAAATGAATTGGTGTAGAATTAGGAAGGATTACAATTATTCAGTATCTGAAATATATTCAGTATATATTCAGTATCAGAAATATTGAAGAGAATATAGAGAAAACGTATTAACATTGTTTCTCAAAATTATATTTTTGTGACTTTAGGTTGCATTCTGGATTATGGGGATCTATCTGCCAGTTCATGACTTCCATTTTCAGCATTTCTAATCTACTATTAAATTGTCTATTGATTTCATTTCAATTCATTATTTTTCATCTATATAATTTAATTTGCTTATTTTTCATCATCGTCTTTTCAGGCTTCCTTTTAAATTACCTTGAATGTAATAAAGAGCTTATCTTCTGTGTCTTTAGTCACACCAATAGCTGAGATCTCATGGTTCTGCTTCTGTAGGTTGAAGGTTCTCTCAGTCATGATGATTTTTTTTTTTCATTTTAGTTGCAACCTGCTTATTTTCCTTGGAATTTATTTGTGAGAATTCACTGATACCTGAGATAAAGGTGGGTTTCTTCAGAGAAAATTTGCAGTGGTTTCTGCCAGAATGTGGAGCACTTCCAGGCTGGGACCATTGTGAACTAGTTTTTAGAATGAGTTTTTTTCACACCAATGAACTGATAGGGATTTGACCCCCATACCCATGTGAGACTCCTTTTCTGCTGTAAACTTTCAGAAGAGATTTTTTTGTCTTTTGACCCAGGACCGAGGTTAGAGATGGGCAATTTTACTTTCTGTCTCTGGTAGAGTAAGCTTTTATTTGTAGTTCTTTTTGGCACTGGGGGGTATAGCCCTTTGCTTCTCAACTTTGAGAGGATGTGTTTTTGCTCAGGTCTCGGGCATTGTGTCTTATCCCTGTATCTTATGAGTCAAAGTCAAGGTCAGATGCTCTCAAGAGAAAAGTCAGCTTTGCTGTTCTCTTCAACACTTAGAATTGTTGTTACCTTCACATAGATTTTCACATGACTAGTTCTCATTTTTTTGTAAGATAATTAACATATTTAAGAGATATTTTTGTGCTCCTAGTATCTTAAGTTAATTTTAAGAGCACTTGGCCAGGCACAACACAACCCTCAGTGATTACCCACTTATTGATTTAAAGTCCTTTTCTATTGAGTAAGCAGATGTTAGCCTCTGAATTTATTCTCACCAGATGCTGATGGGAAAACAAGGATCAGGGTTAAGTGAGGAAGGACACAGCCTGTGTGTCTCTGCTGGTGAAAAGTCCCAGACAGAATGCTAGCCTCCAGCAGGATGTATGAAGGATACTGAGACTAGGCCTGCCACACACTGAGCAAGAGCTCAAGAGAGGAAAATTCTCTTTCTGGAAAGTAAACACTCCCAGGCCTGTGTTTATAGATTGCCATGAAGTCTGTCCTGCTGGTGATAGAGGACTTCCCTGCTCTGTATTTCTGGTCCTGGAGCCCATGTTCCCTCCTCCCATAGAGCTCTCAGAACAGTACATACCTCTTTCCCACACCCCTTACTCTTACTTATTGCTTTTACAAGTACTTAATCTCTGTTGAAGTGATTTCTTAGAGCCTGAGATTTTTACCTTGTCAAGAAGGACAGATACTACTTGGTGAGCAGTGGTGACTAAGATAAAGGTAGTAAGGGAACGGATGGCACCAGGAACACAGTAGGCACACGGCACACCACACTCCCACTCTCCCCTCTCATCTTTGTGAGACACAATGCCCAGAGGCAACATGGAGTCTTGTCAGCGCCTCAGCACCTAGCTTAAAGCTGGTAACCAGGACACCAGCCACTTAAACTGCTTATACCATCAGCAAGACTGACTGGATCCAGGGCTAGGCGCCCAGAGCTACTCAAACAGCAAAAGGCAGATGGGGCAGTGGCGTCAGCTTAATAGCTGTTGTCAAGGATGGAAGTACTCAATTTACAACTTAAATAATATTTCAGGGGAAACAAATAAATTGGAGCAGTATTATTCATCCCCATAGTCCCATGCGCTAATTCTACTGAGACATTTAAGCATGACAATTGCTGAAACGTGGTGTCACAGACTGGGAAAGGGGTAATAAAATTTGGTCAGCTACACATTGGACCTCTTCTAGGGTTTGCTGGAATGAAGTTGTCTACCCCTCCCCCACCCCCAGGATAACCAAGACCCAGTTTCCTGCTGGAGGAAGAGACCCAGCCACCCTCTTCCACCTCTCCCCTCTACCCCTGCATTAGGCATCCCATTTCACTGCCTTTAAAAAGAAATCTCATTTGTGAGGTTGGTTGTTAGAGGCTCGCTAGAGAGGTGTTGTGACACCAGGCATTAGTGGGGTATTATGAGAGGATGAAGCATACAGATTGTAAATGTTGGTGCTCTATAGGAGAAAAGCATCCCCCTCCCTGAGTAAGGCAGCACATTGGGATGGGACATGGGCCCTTGGCAGAGGGGCCCAGGCACGTGATCCCACAGGACAGAGCCCCACCTCTTCCTGCTTCCAGAGCCCTCAATGCAGTTTTCCAGAATTCCTTCCTGGTCTGTGTAGTGGTGCTCCCTTGGGAGATAGAGGTCTGAGCTCCAAGGGGCAGGCCCTCACTTTTTCATTCTTACACAGCCCACAGAAAAAGGCAGCTGAGTTGGCACATACTCATGCAGTGCAACAGCAAAAATAATCTCCTCTGACAGTCACAAAGAACTGACTTCTAATCTTTTACATTTCTGCCATGGACTGGTGAGGGCTTTTGACAAATCATCTCCTCGCCATGTCTTAGTTTTCTTGTGGTGAACAGTTCTTGTAAATATTCTGTAGGGGCCGAGTATGAGTTTTGCTGGGCGTCTCAGTCCTGAAGGGGAAGCTGGGCAGCATCTCCCAGCTCTGGTGAGTTCTTTACTGACCCTCACCCATCCTGTCCCATCTCTCTGCCAGCATCCTCAAGTCCCTTATTCTCACCAGGGCTGGTCAAACTCATAAAAAACACTTAAAAAATTTTCATTTCAGGTGATTATTGTGAAGATCAAATCAAATAAACACTATGGACTTATAAGTGTTAGATCAGGCATTCTTAGGGAGACTCATCAAACAGAGATTCAGCCCCAAGACAGACAGAAGAAAGACAACTCATCAAATTATATTATGCACATTCAGAGCTTTAGAAAGATCATAGACAACTGGAGTTGGATGATGGCACAGCAGAATGCCTGACCAACTATTTCGGGAGTCCTGGTTCCCTCTCCTGGCTTAGGCGGAGACCTCAATTCAGAGAGATGTTATAATTACTGATTCAAAAAATTCCTTGGAAGAAATTGTTAGGCCAAGGGTCACTCACTATACTGGAAGTAAATTAGACCATGCACAGTTCAGGGGTGGTGGTGGTGGTGCACGTGTCCATTCCTTGCATGCTGATGGCACCCAAGACCTCAATTACTATGTAGGCTTTACATCTTTTCTGTTTGGAGTTATAATTATCAGTAAAATCCCATTTCAATGAGTTCTATGTAGTACTATGTAGGCTTTACATACTTACACAGTAAGTATGGGAGAAGGAGTAGAGGCCATTTAGTGCAGTCTCTTTACTAGTTATGGGAGGACACAGAGATTCAGAGAGGTGGCATGAACAGTCAAGGTCAAGTTTAAGGCCAAGTTGTGCTTAAAGCCAACATTTTGGCCCCAGAATTTCTATATTAGAAGGGTTAGAGGAAGAAACTGGGTTGAAGCTGCTTTAGTGTAGGACTTGACATAGGTTTAAAGAAGTGTCCACTCTCTATACCAACAAGTAAGAGGGAAAGGCTGATGCAGATGGGAAAAAGACAACCTTTGGTACCAAGATGATGTGCTGCTGAAGGGTTCTGCTCTCCTGTTCTCCACTAGATGTGGCCGTCAGAACATTGTTTGGTGATGGGGATGAAGGCAGGTCCTCCTAGGAAGGAAAGAGCCCCCTTTGTGTTCTGGGCAACCCTGACTCCACTCTTGCTGGGGTCATGAGGAAATAATGGTAAAGAGCAGAGTTCAGTCTAGCCTTGGGAAAATATGCTCTAGGGAGACACCTGCACTTCTATCTCATGTCCAGATTTAGAGGATCAGGCATATGATTTTTGGCAGTAAACTTGGTACCAACTGCTATTATGAAAAAGCAATTTGAAGAGTTGATGGAACTCATTGAAATGGGATTTTATTGATAATTATAACTCCACACAGAAAAGATATAATGATTTATGCCCATCTTTACAGTATTATGTGGGAGGAGGGTATGGAAAGATTTAGCTTCCCACTGGGCCTGACCTTCTGAGGTCTTTTCTGTGCCTAGGCGACAGGTGTCACAAACAGATTAAAGTCATTTGTTTGAACAGCTTCGATGGCTTTGTTTCTGCCTCATGGCTACCCAACCAGCTTTGGCCTCCCCTCCCAATGTTTTCTTTCTTTCTTCTTGTTGGATTATTTACTCTGAGTGATTGTAAGTCCCCTGGGTGTCTGGCCAACTGAAAAAGATGGCTGTGGGTCACTTGAGGAGCTATTTTCTTAAAATGAGCTGAACAATTTATATTTCAGTGGCTCCTGGAATCTTCCTGTAGTCCCGTCGCTGAGCTGGGTATCAGTGACAGGGCTACAGTAAAATGAAACAGCATAGTTTCAGCAGATTTGATGTGACTTTTTGAAAAAACACATGTTGGTGTCAACATGTAGAAATGTTTTTCTGATATTGAGTAATGTGCAGAGAATTGCTTCTCCATCTTTAGGCCTTTCTCCCTCCATTACCACTAGTGACCTCTCTCAAGGTCTATTTTTGGGAGGGCTGGCAATGATGTGAGAATGAGAAATGGGATGGGACCGAGGAAGGGAAGGATTCTATTAAAACACCTGGAATAGCAATGTTCCATTTCTAGTAACATCAGCATGTTGTTGCTGTCCAGTCTCAGTCTCATCCATTTACCATTATTTACTCTTGGGACCGATGGCCTTCCACTTCTCTGAGAAAGCATGTCCCCTTTGGGTCTCCCTGTTGGCGACGTGGGTTGAGTGCAGCACTGTGAAGCATCCGCGGCATATCAGTGCGAGTTAAATCCCCAGCCAGGGAGGGGACCCATATGGTGCAGCAGACCTCTCTTGCCTCACCCGCTGCTCCCCTCAGCAGTGTGTTTCAGTCGATCTGCCTGTTCTGCTCCCCACTCTGTCTCTGGTGAATCCTCTCACCTCCTGCGACTTTGGCCTGTACCCCAGTTCTTGTATATATAGATAAATAAATCTTTAAAAAAATGTCCCCTTAGATTTTCTGAGCATGGTGCTTTTTACATCAGATATCCAATTCACCATCCTCTGGGATAAGATGTGTAATCATGATCCAGAGCAGAGCTGAGTGGTGACCACTCAAATCTGTTCTCCCACTTTTCCTCTAAGAAAACCCTAATTTGTCAGGCAAATAGATGAAGTGGAAGGTTGTGTAAGAGCACCAGGAAGGAGGACCTTTCTTCCTTAGCCCTTCACCCTTTTTGCTACCTAAAATGCAGATGTAATGACTGGAACTTTAGCAGTTACTTTAGTCCACAAGATGACCTCAGAATGTGACATGTTTCTGCAGAAAGGGCAGAAACAGAAGGACAGGTGTCTGATGGCTTCACTATAGCCACTGAATTTCAGGTAAGATTAGTATTGACTTATCTCTGGCATGGAGGATATCAGTCTGCCTGCCACTGTGATTATCTGTGCATCAAAACCTTGAGTATTTAAGGATAGTGATCCGGTCTCAGTTGCTGACCTGAATCTTAACTGATAACAGATGTTAGCACTTGTAAGTGAATTCTGTAAGTAACAGAACCTAAAATATGGCATTAGATTATTGGAGAAGACTAAGAACTCAGTTGTTGCAGGTTGGAGACTTGGTGACCCTTATTATGAAGTCACCAGTACATGATCCATGGTACGGTGGTGGCCAGACCCAAAGCTGCCTGAGCCTGAAGCATCGGACCAGTGGTATTTATGGATTCATCTACTGATGTTTTTATAACTTGTGAGAGTAACAAACACAGGCTAGAGCCAGAGAGACTGCACAAAGAAAGAGGAGGGAATATAGCTTTGCTCTGAGAGACTTGTAGTATGTAACATTGATGGGTTTAAAGAGCTAACTGCTTTTGTATTCAAGAGAAGTAAAAAAAAAAAACTAAGAGCGTGAGACTACCATCCTTCCTGACTGATGTGGTGAACTCAAGTCTTAGACCAGATCCCATGAATCACCTGAGTATTTGGGGTGATAGCAGGTCTACTGTGGCCATTGGCTTTCCCAGAATTTGCATATCTTTGATAACCTTTGATTGTCAAAAAATAGATATCATTTCTTTATAGAACTTAATAACAAGGCCATATTTTTCAGTAGGAAGAACAGCTTTGTTTAGTCAACTTCTAGATGTCCTCTTATTTAAAATTAGTCTTCATAAAAAAGTTTCTAGAAATAGAACCCATGCTATTTCTAGAAGTGGTCACACATAGTAAGCACCTTTTCCAATTTCTTTCTTACTCTAGGTTGAAGAGAAAACTATTCTTGTGAGAACCTTTGCTCCCTATATTGCCCCAGTGCTTGAGACATCAGGATATCTTTGTCCTTACATGCATCCACTTGCTCCATACTCTTAGATTGTTAATGTTTTTGTTCATGGTGGGATCTTGATATAAGACATTACAGAACATTGTGTATTCAATGCTTTGAAGAAGGAATGTAAGATCTCATCACAAGGAGATTTGAGCAGTGTTCTGGGTCAGGAGTAGGTGAAGTGTGATATGAAGGTGAAGTCATCACAGAAAGAAATAGGGAATAGCATTTTCTAAGGCTCTATGGTGAGAGATAGTGGTGTATTTAGGGTACTGGAGCTTGGGGAGAAGAGAGAGAA
The DNA here is from genome assembly GCA_019455555.1 of Galemys pyrenaicus. Taxonomy (NCBI): domain Eukaryota; kingdom Metazoa; phylum Chordata; class Mammalia; order Eulipotyphla; family Talpidae; genus Galemys; species Galemys pyrenaicus. The sequence goes on from JAGFMF010011626.1 coordinate 4,719,429, forward strand.
TGATGGGAGATAATGATAATAATATTGGGTGCTTACTCTTTGCAAGGTGTTATTTTTAAAAGACTTAATATATCTGAACTAATTTAATTTTTCATAATAACCTAAAGAGGTTAATGCTATTATGACCTGTGTTTCACATACGAGAAAAACTGAGCTACAGAGAGATTAAGTAATGCACCTAAGGTCACATGACTACTCAGTTTGAATCTCCTGGTTGCAGTGTGGGGAGGGGTTTTCATCCACATGGGACCAAGAAGCCATTATAAATTCTTGAGGTGAGCAGTAGGGTGGCCATACTTGTGTCCTGAAGAGTCCTCTGGTTCACTGACTCTGCTTGGTGCATGACAACTTTGGGGTTGATTTAGATCCTCTGACCCAAAGTTGTAGGACATGTATTCATGTGGCAATTGGCATGTAAGATTCATGCCACTTATAAAGCTTCAGTTGCCAGCATCTCATGTCCTCGGCTTCTGGGGCTCAGGGCCTCAAGAAGAACTACAGGACAGGCTGCTAAGGATCTGGACAAAGCTTCTTTAGGCAATAAAAAAATCTACAATCATATCTCCTTGCTATGATACCAAGGATGGACAGAAGACAGGCTCACTATAGTTTCTACATCACTATGATTACCTCTGACCTGGGAACAGGGCCTCTGTACTCACTGACAAGCTTCCCCACCTATAAATTGCTGGGGATGGAAAAGGTCATTGCTTCCTGTACCAGATTGGCAATCAGTTAGCTAAGGAACTAAAAAACAGTTAAATGCTATTCCTTCTATCTAGACCTACCAAATCAGAACTTCTGGGAGAGGTTCAGAAATCAAAGAGCTCTCATATCAAAGCAGATTATTTCTAAGCAAGAAAACTCCAGTGATATTTTTGTCTCTTTCCACTTATTAACTAAGAGTAGGAAGAACCAGCCATAGTGCTACATGACTTTATATATATTTTCTATCACTGACTACTCAACCCAACTCTTTGGTAATATTATTCTCATTGGGCTGGTGAGAAAACCTAAACTCAGGAAGTTTACTTCCCATTTAATGCCTTATGCCTTTTTTTTTTTCTTTTTTGCGTGTGTGTAGAAGAACTGGGGTGTAGGCCAGAGGTGCAGAGGGTGAGAGGATTCACCAGAGACAGAGTAGGGAGCTGAGCAGGTAGATTTACTGAGATGCACTGCTGAGGGGAGCAGTGGGTGGGCAGGAGAGGTCTGCTGCGCCATGTGGGTCAGCTCTCTGGTTGGGGATCTTATTCATGCTGCAGTTGCTACAGATAACTTCATAGTGCTGCTACTTAACCCCTAGGCCACTAAGGAGGCCCTCAATGCCTTGTACTTAACGAACACAGGAGCCAGGATTTGAATGCTACCTACTCCTTCTGCTAGTCTAGAGGTGGGCAAAATTTTTCTTATAGGGCCAAACAGTAAATTCTGTAGACTTTGTGGGCCCCGTGTTCTCTGTTGCCACCACTCAACTCTGCTGTCTGAGTGAAGGCAGCACTGGCAACATGTCGGTGCTCGTGCCTGGCTGTGCCCCAGTGAAACTGCACTTATAGAAGCAAGTGGTCGAATGAATTTTTGTCGATTGGCCACAGTTGGCCCACCCCTGCACTAAGCAGCGAGAGTATTAATTTCAAGGAAAGGAAAATCAAAACAATGATTGGTCTAATATTCAGTTCGTTTAAGCTTAAGAAATGGAGCTGTCCAGGCATCATGTTGGACTCTTCATGACTCTTATTTCCTATAAACAACTCCGTTGCCCAGGTTATTGTCTATATTTTACCCTTAAGGAAACCAAATCACAAGGCAATTAAGTATTTGTCAAGGTCACTTTACTAGTCAGGGTTTGGGCAAGAGGGTGCGACTATTAGATTGGAATTAGACATCAGGCAGGATTCAACTCTGGGCTGTCTGACTTCAGTGCCTGTAATTTTTATGCTCCAATGAGAGCAGCAAAGGAGAATCCGTACTTTCTGTCTCTCCCACTGTGACCACAAAGGTATAACTGTGCATCAAACCCTCTCTGACCCAGAGGGCTTTGGTGTCCCTACTCGGGGAAGCCGCATCAAGCAGCATCTTTCTGTGCACTTCAGCCATATTTGGTCCTCCCCCACCCACCCCAGAGAATTAGAAACTACTGTATATGAAATTGAATATTTCAGAGCTTTCTTTCCCCTGTATATAAACAGGTAAATCATCAGCATTCAATATTCTGTTAAGAAAGTAATCTCCTTCCTGTTGAGCTGAAGATAAGGGATTTGAGAGGCTCCACTGAGGAAGAAATAAAAACCTGAATTGTAAGTTTATTTGAGGCATGGCCAAGATACTAACATCTCATTCAGAGGGGGGAACAGTGAGGCAGAGAGGTAAGCACTAGAGAGATCAGACATCAGGTAATGCAGCAGCCCTGGTCAACACCTCTGGCAAATGGAAATAAAAATGTAGCCATTAATTCTAGATGCACATCCAGATTGTTAATGGGGAACGAAGGCATATCATTCTGAAATCTGCTTCTGTTCTTTTTAAAGCAACATGTTTCCATTACAATGGAAATTAAAGTCCCATCCCATGGAGGAGTCATTGTCTGGATACTGTATGATTATTGCTTCCTTTTCTTTTTCCTCACCACATGGAAAGGGAAATACTCAATTTTACTTAGCCTTTGGAAATTACAATTTTGAATTTCTCAGAGAAGTCTACTTTCCTTAGTATTGTGCCTAAACTTTCTATTTATTAGGGGATAGGGACTAGGTGCATGCCTTCCTCATATTCAAGTTAATTCAGAGAGGCCAAAAGTGAGTGAAAATGACTGGAGAATGCTGGGAGTGGTAGAAAGCATTTGTTTCATTGCCTGTTTTTGTTTTTGTTTTTGTTTTGTCTTGCTTTGCTTTGCTTTGGAAGAAGAGCCTGGCATGTAGATGTCTGTCTGGAGGGATGGCTTAAAACAATCATTATAGGGAAAAAGGAAACCGAATTTGCCCGTGAAATTTACACAGGCAGATTATTTGCAGCATGTGCTTAAAGTGAACAGGACAGAGCTGCTTTTGTTCTTTGGTATTTCCTGACTGTTCTGTTTAAGACGGTCCCGACAGGGAGCCCTTCGAAAGGTTGTCCCTATGTTCTGCTAGACAAAATCCCGTCATCTCTCCCTGAACACTTAGGGTGACCCTTCAATAAATACACTTCAAGGCCTTTCTCTAATCACCCATGCTGTTCTCTGCTGAAACTAAAATGCACTAAAAGCACGCTGGCCAATGACTTTATATCTTAGCAGTCCTCCGAGACTGTAAGCTCCCTGAGGTCGAGGGCCAACTTGCGTATTAACTGTATATTCATTGTGGTGTCTAGAATGATGCCAAATTCAGAGGAAGTGGGTATCACTTGAGAGAACCCTGCTTTTCCCTTCAGTTCAGATTACTTTGGCTCAGTTTCAGAGTTATAATCTTGGTAAAGTCTATGTGGGGATTTTCATGGTTTTTCTTTTCAAGCTTTCCATCATGATTAACTCCTAAAAGCATAGACTATTCCCTTTTTCCCTTCATTTACTAGGATGCAAAACTTAGTCTTTAATGTTTTCTATACAAGTTGATAAGTCTAATAAGAAAGGGGGGTTTAGAGATCACAGGTGTCCTAATGGGCAATTGACATCATCTTGTTGGTTGCTTCTCCCTCTCATCTTTCCTCTTGGATTGGCCCAGAAGACCCAAATTATGCTTCTTTTAGCATATGGAATCCCCCAGCTCTCCCCGTTTGCAGATCCATATTTATGGATCCATATTTATAGGGTTCCACCAGAACAAAGCCAAGTCAAAATGAAACTTGCTGCTTTCCTAACAAGAATTCCTCCTTAATAAAGATGCTGTGTAACATTTTAAGCTTTGTTTGACAGCAGAAACCTCAAAGTTGTCATGAGGGGTGGGGCTGTGTGCACTGGACACCTTGAAGAATAGTACAGGAGACAGAGCTCTGTCTGGGATGCTTAACCACATCCAGGAGTGGAGGCCAGGGCATGGATCAAATAGCTTCTGTGATCCTCAGTAAACATCAACTTATTTCCATAAATCCAGTCCAGGAGGACACGAAAACTAGGAATGAACAAAGAAGAGACAATGTCAAGATTTGCCTTTGTCTTTCCTTTGTTCAGTTGACAAATACTTATTAGTCCTCTGTCAGGCTCTCTAATAGATACTAGGACTACACAAATGAGTGAGATCTCCCCAAAGCACAGTAAAATGTGGTGGAAATATTACACTATCTCCTGTTTCAGAAACCTCATGAGGACTCTTGAATATCCTGAATGGTGGCTTGCTTGATCTAGCTCAATGGTCTATTCTTCATATTGCATAGAATTGTGGTCTGCTTGCTAGACTGGATTCTTCCTGGCTTTCTTCAATGGAATACCTCATTGAGCATCCTAGCACAAGAGTCTAAGCTAAGGCCTCTAGTTGTTTTCTACTGTTTGGCTGTAATTTCAGGTTATAGTTCAAGGTATGACAGAAGGAAAGAGGAAGCATTTATTGCACAGGACCCTGAGGTTCGCTGTGGTTAATAACTTGCCTAAAGTAACTCAGCTAGTGGAGACGAGTGGGAGAGATAGAGGCTAGATCCTAGAGTCCTCAGTCTTGCTCCCACGTCCAGTCTAGCACACCACCAAGTCCATTTAAAGTAGTGTCACATGCTTTTTTGGTGTTCAGGCTTTTCATCCTTAATACCAATCCTTGTGCCAAGCTTGAAGTTGCTAAACAGCTAAGTCTCGGGAGAAGGCTATTACACAATAACTCCTCTGATCCCCTAGGCCTCCTTTCTCAAGAAGACAGAAGGTTCACAGTAAGTTTGTCAAACAAGTCTGGTCTTTGTTGCCAAAGCAGAACAATAGTTCTTGCCTTACTTATAAGCTCCTCAACGAAGTCCCTGAAAGTCAAATGAAGGTGGATAAAATCAATTATCAATAAATACAAATACCTAATAGACTGGAGGCTGAAACAATTAGAAAAGACATGATTTAATTAATCATTCATTCTTATGAGACACTTTTGAGTGCCTAGAACTGTGTAAAGTTCTGGGCACATGAGCAGATAAGATATGGTTATTGCTCTGAGGAAATTCATGACCCATTAGGGAGAGGTCACATTAATCAGCTGAGAGGGAGAGTCAACTACAGGAGAACAATATCAACTGTAGAGGAGGGTTAATCAGAGGGAAGGAAGGAAAACCAGGAAAGACGACCTAGTGAGTGGAGAGGCTTGTTAACCTATGGGGAGGAGATATAAACCAGAGAAGATGTATTTTAACCCAGGCCTGGCTGGTCCTAAGAATAACCTCAGTTGTTTTATAAATTTATGATTCCGCTCCTAAGCTAGTGAGTTGGAATCTTCCAAAGCCATAATTTTTTTTTTAAATGAGCTTCCTAATTGATTCCAATAATCATGGAAATTGGCAGTAAAGTCCCACAGGCACATTTAGAGTAACCTGCACTGGGCTCCGTGTGGATACCATCAGTATCCACTGCTACGATTATGGGCTTCATAAAGGAGGGATGTCTATGAGCTGAGCCTTCAGTAAATAGTGCTGAGAAGGGGGAGAGAGGCCCTGTGTGTGTGAACTACTACATGAGGCTGGGAAGTTTGTTTGCATTGGAGCCTGAGGTACTAGAGAGGACCAGGTTAGAGAAAAGACCAGCAGGTGGGCTAGAGTCCAGTTGGCTTTGCTGATCCCATCAACTAGTTTGAATTGTACTCTTTAATATGAGTGGCTATTCAAAAGTCTAAATCAAGGAGCAAGATAAGCAGCTTTTATTTCAGAAAAGTTACCTTAGAACTTCTGGAATAAGATGGAAATTTGCATCTATATTCTTAATACTTCTCTTTCAGAAATATTTGTCATATGTCTATCTATCTATCTATCTATCTATCTATCTATCTATCTATCTATCTATCTATCTATCTATGTATGTATCTATCTATCTATCTATCATCTATATAAATCAGGGTAGGATGCCCTCCTGGAACCAGAATTTGGCACCTTGTGCATGAATTCACAATAACTGTTACCTTGTGCAGACATTAAGCATCGGGAATGCTTAATGTCATAGAACTACAGAGCGAGGTGCATCAGCCCACCTGATAGGTTATTACGATCCCACTTTTACAGGTGAGAAAACCAGGACACATGCAGTTGTCACTAAGTCCATCGTTCCCACAACTAGTGAGATCTGGTATTTGAACCCAGGGAGTCTGGCTCCACTGACTGAGTACTAACTAGTGGTCTGCATGAACTGATGGACCAATGCCCTTAGCTCTGTGCACATGAAGAATTTGACTCAGACAGTGAGTAGATGGGGTATATAGTGAAGTGCCCCTAACTTCCAAGTTTGGAGGGTCTTCAGATAAGGGCAGCCACAAGTGTCAAGGGAATCTTTTAAATGCTCGTATCTATGACAACAAGACAAAGGGAGCCATTTCCCATCTGTTTAACCATGAAGCTTCCTGCCATGTGCTGCCTTCTGTCGTACTTCTCTGGTTTCCACCATCACGGGGAATTCTAACTTGGCTTGTACAAAGGTGCCTAACTTTCAACAGCAGGGTCAGGACTTAGTGTGGCCGCTATTCGGAAATACAGTAGGAGCTGAGAGACTCCTGTTCTTGAGAGGTGTGACGATGAAAGTGGACATCCTATGGGGTCTGAGATAACTGAGGACTTACTTGTGTACTGGAAAGACTCCTTCAGCAGATGTCTCTGACTGTAGCCTTTTCCTTATTCCTCACAGCAAGCTTACACTTACAAACTAAAGTTTCAGTCTCTTCTCTTTTACTTGGACTTAAAATTTGACTTAAGACTCTGACAGAAACCATTAGAACTCACAAGCCTGAATAGTACTTTCTCAGTAAAGTTGGACAAACAGAAAAATCACCAGGAATGTAAAATGACTCAGCAGTTTGAAGGAAGGAATTGCATCTGAAGAAACAGAACAAATTTTCCTCTGAAGGATGCTTACTCCAAAAAATGAGATAAACCAGAAATGTAGGCACTATATGAAGACAACTACTACATACTCCATTAGTGAGGGAAAGGATAGAAACTTGAATGAGTGAAGAGACATTATAATCCAGCTTAACGGATATATCCAGTACTACAATATTTGAATAATCTAGTGTGCGGAATTTGTAGGTCTCATTCACATCTAGGTGGAAAGATACAGAAAACAGGACATATATTTTTGAATTCAGACAAGAGATAATGAACTGACAATAGATGTTTGAGAGTTACCGCTCTAGAGTGAATAGTTGTAGTTATAAACATGGGTGAGATCCCCCATGAGAATATGGAGCTCCATAAGAAAATGGTCAATGACCAAACCATAGAGAAAAGTAACATTCAGAGACTGCACAGGGACAGAGGTGCCAACAACTGAGATTGAGAAGGTGTGGTTTTAGACATGGGAGGAATACCTGGGGGAATGATAATAGAGAAAGCAAAGAAGACAGTCCTAAGAAGGAGGGTGTGGTTTATAATGCTATTTGCTACTGTGGAATCGGGCAAGATAAACATGGAAAAGTGTCATGACATTTGATTTCTAGAAGATTGCTAGTTATAATGGCAAGAATAATTTCAGTGGAACTTGGGAGCTAAAGATGAAAGCACTGAGATAATGGCCCTGCAAACTTTCCCCATCACCTCCTCTGTTGTCCTCATTTTCATCCCTAGGCAGGTTCTTTGGGCTTCTTAACACAGAAACATGATCTGCTACGTGCTTCTGCACTGACGCAAGCTAAGCTGCCAGGGAAGCCAGCTGATCTGAAATGTTCTGCAATGCTATGTATTGTTTCAGCCATTGAACAGGGAGCAGAATTCCAGTTCCAATCCAATGAGGTGGCAGAATGTTTTCCTGTTTGTCTGAGTAGATGCCAGCTCTTAAGTAAATACCATGTTCCTTCCCAGAACTTTGCTGGAAGGCACCTCCACCAAACATAACCCTGCGTGCTTGGCACATGGCCCAAACCAGCAGATATTTCAATTGTCCTTCCCCACTATTGTTGGGATCTCAGTGGTCACAGAGACAACATTTTTCCAGACCATCAGTGGGAACATTTCAGTGACAACTATCAAGTGATCATAACATAATGGACCTAACCCCACTTCCTTCATCCATCCCTACAAAGTATATTTGTTAAGTGTCTGTGAAACACCAGGCTCTTTGCCAGATGTAAGGTTCACAAAGATGAATGACACCGAGCTGCTCCTGAAGAGCTTAGAGTTTAGCAAAAAAGAAAAGTATTGTGACCCTTAATTATAATACAGTGAGATAAGAACCTTAATAAATGTTTGTTCAAAGAGCTGTGGGAACCCTTAAAATAAACATCCAATCAGTTCAGCAAAAAGGCTAGGAGTTGAAGTGTCACTGCAGAAATTCAGAGGATAAGAATAGCTCAGTATGAACATTTATATGCTAACAATTTCAATAGCCTAGAAGAGATGGACAAACTTTTAGACTTGCACAATCATCTAAGACTGAATAGGGAAGAAATAGAAAACCTGAATAAACAAATCACAAGCAAGGAAATTGAAATAGTAATCAAAACTTCATATGGTCTCATAAGTAAGTTCTACCAAACTCTCAGAGATGTACTAATACCTATCCTGCTTAAATATTTCCAAAAAATTAGGAGAGAAGGAATACTTCCAAATATATGTTATGAAACCAACATTACTCTAATACCAAAACAAAACTGAGACAACACACAAAAAAGAAAACTACAGACCAACTGCTCAAATGAACACAGATGAAAAAATCCTCGATAGAATCTTAGCAATCTGAATCCAACAATGTATTAAAAAGATTGTACACCACGACAAAGTGGGACTTATATCAGGGACGCATAGATGGTTCAGTGTCTGAAAATCAGTCAACATAATTCACTACCTCAACAAAAAGAAAGATAAAAATCATATGATTATATCAATAGATGCTGAGAAAACATTTGATGAGATTCAGCATATATTTATGGTGAAAACCCTCAATAGACTGGTGATAAATGGAACATAATATAAAAGCCATCTACAACAAATGCATAGTTAACATTATTTTCAATGGTGAAAAATTGAAAGCTTTCGTCTGACATAAGACAAGACTTCCACTCTCACCGTTACTCAACCTACTATTGGAAGTCTTAATTAAGAGTGATTTTGCATGAAAAAGATAAAAAAGGAATATAAATGGGGAAAAAGTAAAGCTATTATTATTTGCAGATGACATGATAATATACATAGAAAATCATAAAGACTCCACTAAAAACTCATTAAAACAATTCTAGTTCAGCAGGGTGGCATGTTATGAAATCAATACACCAAAAATCATTTGGATTCTTATATGAAAACAGTGAGCTAGAAGCGGTAGAAATTAAGAAAGTGATACCATTTTTTATAATTGCACCCCCAAAAGTTCAATACTTATAAGTAAATCTAACAAAGGAGATAAAGGACCTGTACAAAGAAAACTAAAGATAGTTTTAAATGAAATAGGAGAAGACACAGGAGGACTACTAATGGGTTGGAAGAATCATCATTGCTAAAATGTCCATCCTACCCAAAACAACATACTGATTCAATGCAATCCTAATAAAAATTTCAACAGTATTTTTCAAAGAAATGGAACATTACTGAAATTCATATGGAACCACAAAAGACACCAAGTGCCAAAGGTGTCTTGACAAAAAAAAAAAAGACGAAGAATGATGGCATCACACTGGCAGACTTCAAATTATAAAATAAAACTATGATAATTAAGTGACATGGTACTGGGATAAAAACAGATATACAGACCAAGGAATTGAATTGAGAACCCAGAAATAAACCCATACCTATAAGACAGTTAACTGATGACAAACGAGCCAAGAAAAACCACTGGAACAAGAAAAACATCTCCAATAAATGATGTTTGGAAACTTGGACAGCTGCATGCAAAAGAATGAAACTAGACCACTATCTATACCATCTACAAAAGTCAAGTTTATGAAAGACTTGGATATAAGATCTGAAACCATAAGATACATAGATGAAAACATGGGCAACACACTTCATGACATAAGCTTTAGTGATGTCTCTGTGGATTCATGTCCAACAGCAAAACAAAAGAAAATTCAAACAATTGGAACTATATCAAACTAAAAAGCTTTTGCACAGTGAAAGAAACCATAACTAAAACTAAGACACCCCACTGAATGGGAGAAAATATTAGTGCACCATACATTTGACAAGGGACTGTCAAAGATTTACAAAGAGCTCATACAACTCAACAAAAAGAAAATAACCCAATCAAAAAATGGGCAGAGTTCATATATGACAAGCCCATAGCCAATATAACTGTCAATGGTGAAAAGCTAAAAGCCTTTCCCCTAAGATCTGGAACAAGACAAGGATGCCCTATTTCACTACTGCTCTTCAATATAACACTGGAGGTCCTGGCCAGGGCAATAAGACAAGAAAAAGGTATACAAGGTATCCAAGTAGGGAAAGAAGAAGTAAAATTATCACTGTTTGCAGACGATATGATAATATACATAGAGAACCCCAAAAGCACTACAGAAAATCTAATCAAGCTAATTGGTCAGTTTAGCAAAGTAGCAGGATACTAAATCAACACACAAAAATCAGTAGCCTTTCTTTATACAAACAACCAAGCTGAAGGAGAAGAAATTAAAAAAAAATCCCCTTTATAATTGAAATAAAAAAAATTAAATACTTGGGAATAAATCTAACAAAAGAGGTGAAGGACCTTTACAAAGAAAATTACAAAACATTGCTAAAAGAAATAGAAGAAGATACAAAGAAATGGAAAAACATCCCTTGCTCATGGATTGGAAGAATTAACGTCATCAAAATGGCCATCCTACCAAAAGTAATCTACAGATTCAATGCTATTCCAATAAAATTTTCAGTGTCATCCTTCAAAGAAATAGAAAAAAAATTGATGACATTCATATGGAGACACAAAAAACCTTGAATAGCCAAAGCTCTCCTAACTGAAAAAAAGGGAAGTGGAGGGATCATACTTCCAGACTTCAAACTTTACTACAAAGCCACAGTCATAAAAACTGCATGGTATTGGAACAAAAACAGACACATAGACCAAGGGAATAGAATAGAAAGCCCAGAAACAAACCCACAAGCTTATGAACAACTAATCTTTGACAAAGGAGCAAAGAATATGCAATGGAATAAAGACAGCTTGTTCAATAAGTGGTACTGGGCAAACTGGACTGCTACATGCAAAAGAATGAAACTAGAACTTCCTTTCACCATGCACAAAAATCAACTCAAAATGGATTAAGGACTTAGACGTAAGACCTGAAACCATAAAATATCTAGAAGAAAAAGTAGGCAAAATCCTACATGACATACACATCAATTACATCTTTAGAGACACAACACCTAAAACAAAGATAGTGAAGGAAAAGATAAACAGGTGGGACTACATCAAACTTAAAAGCTTCTGTACAGCAAAGGACATGCTAACCAAAACAAAGTGACAACCCACCAACTGGGAGAGAATATTTGCACACAACATTACTGACAAGGGACTTATCACACAGATCCACAAAGAACTAACCAGACTAAACAGAAACAAAGTGAACAATCCAGTCAAAAAATGGGCAAAAGAGCTAAAAAG
>JAGFMF010011626.1:4731251-4754517 GCA_019455555.1 Galemys pyrenaicus
GCTCAGCGAAGTAAGTCAGAAGGCAAAAGAAAAATACCAGATGGTTCCTCCCCTAGGAGGAATATAAGGGAACCAAATAAGGATCAAGGAAAGTAATAAAGACAATAATAATAATGTCAATAAAGACACAAAACCAAAAATGAAAAGACAAGGACAAATTGGGGACACTTGGTGGGGAGGGAAGAGGGGGAGGGTTGAGGGCAGACGGGAGCACGGGGGACTGAGGTGATGGTGCACTGGTGATATGGTGATGGGGACTACATGGGGATTACAATTGATGCCAAATATATATATGTATAAATTTTAAAAAAAAGTAAAAAAAGTGGGCAGAGTTAAATAGACAATTCTCCAAATAAAACACATAGATGACCAACAGATACATAAAAAAAAATGTTCATCATCATTTACCACCAGGGAAATGCAAATCAAAACTACAATGAGATGCCACCTGACACCTTTAAGAATGTTCCATATTAAACAAATCCAGAAACAACAAGTGTTGTTGGGGGTATAGGGAAAAAGAACCTTCTTACCCTGCTGGTGGAATATAGACTGGGCCACTGGAAATTTCTCAAAATTTAAAAACTGATCTGCCATATAACCCCATAGCCCCACTTTTAGGATCTTACACAGAGAACACAAAAACACTAATTTGAAAAGAATTTGCACTCACTTGTTTATTGAAACACTGCTCATAATAGCCAAGTTATGGAAATGGCTTATTGAATAAACACCCAATAAATGAGTGGATAAATCAGATGTGAGATATATATATGCATATGTGTGTTGATATATATGTTTACATATATAATCCATATATATGGAATCCTACTCAGTGATAAAGAAAACTCTTTGTGACAACATGGAGAGAACTGGAGGGAATCATGCTAAGCAAAATATGTCTGAAAAAGAAAGACAAATACAAGATTATTTCAGTCATGTAGAATATAAACAAAGCAAGGAAATGGACAAAACCAAACCAAAACCAACTCTTGAAATCTGAGTGCAGTATGAGGCTACCAGCAGGAGAGTGTGGGGAGTGGGAGCAAAGGGGACAAGGGGACTCAGTGAACTATGGTGAGGATAATTGGTGCTTTGGTGATGGGCGTAGTATGGTAACATACATTTGAAGAGGTATAAACCTATACTCCTAAAAAATTTGCTGTGTTGTAAGCCTGTGTTGCCTTAATAAAATAATTTAATGTAAAAACCCAAAACTAAAACAAACAATGATTGATAAATACTACTAAACATGCTTATAGATCATAGCTCTCCAATCATGCCCTCTTTGTTCCCATTAGGGATACTCTGGGAGAATGGACGATACTCACATTCTATCATTTCCCCAGAGATGGACAAATGACTATTAATCCCTAAGAAAGTTAGGGGCCAAAATCCCTTGTAAGAATTGTGAGAACAAACCAGGAATGGCACCCTGGTCACAGTCAAACCCAATTCCACCCTCGACTGAATCTAACAAGACATCAGGACTTGGCATGGAAGCCTAGGTTGACAGGAATCTTCTGAAGACATCCTTTTTTCATCAGTGCGACTTTAGGAAAGATTGCTGCTAGGAGGATAGTCAGTCTGACATCAAAATGGGGTAACTTACGCAGGACAAGTCTGTCACCCCTCTACAGGTCACACCTTGTCAATCAGTATTACTTAGTGTACTTGGAGTTCTTTTCTAAAATCTAAGGACCTAGGATTTTTTTTTGAGGGGGGTGGGTATCAGAAAAAATACATTACATCTCTTAATTCCTTGAGTGATTGTATTACTACCAAAGGAGAAGCAACAAGACTTTGAAATTCACCTACACAGTCTCCTTTTTTCCTCCACATGGCTGCTTTTAAGATGTTAGAGTGGAAGATCCAGTAGGTCAACCCAGATGTAGAATGAACAGGTTTTAACTCCTATGTGTAAGAATTTGATTCCGTCTGTGTCCTCTCTGCCCACTCAGCCTAATTCTAGATCATCAGAGTTGTGTAGATACTCTAATGGGACTCATTAAACTTCTTTACTGGAGTCCCTGACTGTACAGCACTATTTAGCTTGATTCCAGGTCTTGTACGGGGTGGTCCTGGCATGCATAAGAAGAACATCAGCAGCTTTGTTAAGGCACTGGCTTCACTTTAGTATTTCAATAAAGGCTGGCTTCTGGTTCAAGAATTAATTGAAAAGTGTGGGTGTGGGACTTGTTGTGCAGAACACGAACTCTTTTGGGTACCCCCTTCTTTCCCTAAAGCCCAAAGCATACTTGGCCCACAGAAAGGTGGAAGTGCTTTCTCCCAGGACCCTGGCTTCCCCGTCCATCCTGCTGATCAGTACAATGTTATTGCTGTTAGGGCACGAATGTCTTTTTTTTGAACCCCCTAAATGACACACCCCTGAGGAGCCCAAGGAGGTATAGTTAAACCCTCCAGGTTGAGCATATCATGAAGAAGGACTGCACTGCTGAAGCTGTTTGCCCTGGGAGATTTCTAATTGAAACATTGGTCCCAGGGAGAACATCACCCAAGCAAAAACACTGGGGATTCGGGACCAAACCCAGAACAGCTGGATGGGAAATACCAGCCTGTCACCCAGGCACAGTGGTGCTCTCTGTCTGCAAGTGTTTCCCACCTCTCCTCCCCTTTCATCACACTGTAGGATAGACTCTGTATCCTGCTTGGATTGTGGCCAGAGGCTTCTAACTGCACTGTGTTCTTTAATCTTTTCTCTCCATGTCCACTCACTCTGCATCAGAAGAGTCCTTTAAAGTGTTCTGCAAAGAACTCTCAGCTCTAGTTTTGTGCCACAGCTCCTTTTGACCTCCCCACTACACTGTGCTCTTCAGAGGTCCTATCTGGCCCACTTCCCACCTTGGCCTTGGCAATTGGCCTGAGAGGCTCCCTTTTGCACCGCAAGGCAATCCATGCAGTGCTTTCTCCACTCCTTTGTTGCCCAAATGCACTGTCCTTTCTGACTCCACCTCTTTTTACCATAGGAAAGGACAAAGGAAATACAACCTTACCTGGTTTATTTTGGAAGACTGTTATACCCTGTCTTCCATTTAAAGGATAAAAAACACAAACAAAACCAGTTCAGGAACTTTTTCAAGCCCCAGTGAGAACCCATCCCTCCCTCCAGTGTTCAGGGATGCTCTCACCATTGTTGAGATGTCAGCCTTTAACACGTCTCATCATTTTTGAGTGTCTTTAATTTTTCTTCTATTGGTATGGCCTAATAAGCCTCAAGTTCCCTTAGTATCATCTGCATTTAAAATCCTCTTTAGTCATAAACAACCTTACTTAATCTTCTATTATTCTTTTTCTTGTCTCTCCTTTTTGCTTATATGCCCTTCTTTTGTCTTTCTTTCCTTTCTCTGCCTCTTGTTTTCCTCTATAATGTCCATTAGCGTCTCACAACCATCCCATCCATCTGCCACCACCATAGCATAGTTCATTTGATCAGTTCATAAGTGAAGGGTCCTGTTCTTTCCACAGAGACCACCATAGTCCTGTTCTTTCCACTGAGACCACCATAGTCTGTTCTTCTAGGCCACATAGTTCAGGTACACATATGTAGGGTCAAGACCATCACTTTCCTGCTTCAGAAGATCTACTCTACACTCCCTATCATATTCCTTGTGAAGCCACACTTATTTTTTTTTAAAGATTTATTTATTTATGCATACAAGAGCTGGGGTACAGGCCAGAGTTGCGGGAGGTGAGAGGATTCACCAGAGACAGAGTGGGGAGCAGAACAGGCAGATAGACCGAAATACACTGCTGAGGGGAGCAGCGGGCGAGGCAGGAGAGGTCTGCTGCGCCATGTGGGTCCCCTCCCTGGCCAGGGATCGAACTCATGCTGCTGTGCTGTGAATGCTTCACAGTGTGGTGCTCAACCTGCTGCGCTGCCAGGGAGGCCCCACACTTACATTTTATCAGATCCACATGATGGGGGGCAGTTTTGAAAAACAGAATGGTCACAACTTGGGTCAAAAGATATAGAAACTTTTAGAATAATGAAGGCAGAGAAAAGAGAATTGGCTCCATGAGAAGGTTATTGGAAACCTTTGAAAAGAAAGCCAGGTGATTTTTTAAAAACATTATTTTATTCTAACCCAGGATTGGCAAATTAAAACTGTGTATCAAATCTGGCCTACTGCCTGTGTTTTATGTGGTTTGTGGGTGAATACAGTTTTTACATTTTTAGATAGTTCGAAAAAATAAAAAGGAGTATACTTCATAGAGTGGAAAGTTATGAAATTCAAACTTTATTTTCATAAATTAAATTTTCCTGGAATACAACCATACACATTTATTTATGTATTGTCTATGACTGTGCTTTCAAGCTACAATGGCATGATGGAGTAGTGAACTTTAATTACTTCCAACATTTATGGTTAATAAAGTCTAAAATATCTATTGTATTACACCAAGAGGTTGCATTGTGGACCCCAAAACACATGTCTGTGTCTATACCGCATAAGACATCACCTTATTTGGAAAAAGAGCCTTTGTAGATGAACTAAGAATCTTGAAATTATATTATTGTGGATTACTGGATTTTAGAGTGGGACCCAAATCCAAAGACAAGTGTTTTTATATAAGACAGATGAGGAAAAGACTTAGAGACAGGAAGGTAACAGCATTTTTAAAAAAAAAAAAATATTTATTTACTTATGCATACAAGCACTGGGGTATAGGCCAGAGGTGTGTGTGGGGGTGAGAGGATTCACCACAGAGAGTGGGGAGCAGAACAGGCAGATCATCGGAAGTACACTGCTGAGGGGAGCAGCGGGCACAGCAGGAGAGGTCTGCTGCGCCATGTGGGTCCCCCCCTGGCCGGCGGCAGCGATCGAACTTGTGCTGCAGTGGCTGCGGTTTGCTTCATAGTGTGTTGCTCAACCCACTGTGCCACCAGGGAGGCCCGGTAACAGCATTTTGAGGCCAAGTCCTCAGGGAGATGAGCTTTAGTTCCAAACTTGTTTCTCAAAGAACTTTCACATGCATGTATGGATTCATGGAATTCTCACTATACACTCATGGGTTAGGTTTAAACCTAATTTTATGTATAAGAAAGTCTTATGCATAAGAAAAGGTTTAACTAAGTTGTGAACTTACCTAAAGTCCCCCACAGACAAGATCATCGACATATACATCGGAGGCTTTAATTATGACCCATGTCGATCTTTATGTTCTTCTCTGCTTGTGGATGTAATTTATTTCAAGTTAATGTCTCTTAGGATTTTAGATATATAAAGACCTGGGCATTTATAAAAAAGCATTGTTACAGTAACTACCTAATCAGTCTCCAAAGTGGACATAAAGATTTCCAAGGCTTACTAACTCTGCTTTTTTCTTTCCTTTTTCCCTGACAGAATATGTGTATTGTATATTCCCAGGGTGTGACTTAAGAGGGAAAGGTTTAATAGGTGGCAACAGGACATCCACTTTTCAAGATAAAGTACATATATAATTAGATAAGCAGAAAAAAAATGGAAATGGTCCTAAAAGAGGGTATCCATCTTAGGCCTCAAAAAAAGTTCTAACCTTAGAATCTATTTGTTTTTAACAATAGGGTTAAAAGTTGTTTTTGTCAGCTTTGGGTAATTGCCATATATTTTCATCAATTAATTTTTGTTGATATGCCTGCTGAATATGTGGTGTAGCACAAGAAGGCAGCTGACTGTTTGCAACATAATCTAATTTGGCAGCTGGGCCTTGAAAGCTCAGTATCCCTCAAATTACCATACCCAGGATAGCAGAGGAAGCAGAAGAGTGGAATCTGGTCAGTGAGATGCTTATGATGTGACTATTTAGAGTTGAGCCTCTGTTTTAAACTCAGATGATCCCAAGTCTTAGCTCTGGTTCTTCCTCAGACCACTTGTGTGGCTTCTAGCAAATTATTTTCATATCTCTGAGCATCTGCTTCCTTACTTGTAGAGTGGAGATAGTAATTGCACCAACCTCTAGGAATCATTGTACTAAATGCTTTAGATCTATTATCACTGATATTATTTATTTTTATTTTGTATATCTATATTTTATATCATTCTTCATTTTTGTACAATGTATACTTTCTCCTCTCAGGTATAGTCCCTGTGAAATTCCCACTACCAGTTCACCCATGTCTCATCACCTCAGTCCCTGTGCTCTTCCCTCCCCTGTTTTATTCTTTCTCCCTCCTCCTCCCCTGAAGAATATTTGTATTATCTCTGATAAAACAACTTCTTTTTGGTACTTTTTTGAGGGATAAGTAAAACAGCTAAGGTAGAAAAGTCCTAGGAATCAGAGACCTGACTTCAAGTCCAGCTTAACTATTAACTACTTCTTGATATGTAAGGGTTCAGAAATCAAATTCCAAATATGACTTTCTCCATTAGATCATTTAAAGTATTAAATGATCACTCAAAGTGGAAAAATCAAATCGGAAAGACAAGCTTAAGTAATGAAGCCAGTTAAACCTAAATCATTGCTAATTGTTGTATTACCTTTTTATTATAAAATCTAATAAATCATGATTTTTTTCTCTTTCAATTTACTGTGGAATAAGATAAAGAAAAAAGAAGCTACTTTCCACAGAACTAAAATTTCCAAATATTATTTGCCTCAATGATATGTCAGGAAACAGAATTTCTACTAGCCAAATTTCTGAGGAAGTGTGCAGGTAGGAGAAAGGAAAGGGTGTTTAGGAAATTTGATTAAGCTGTGTCTACTGTGGGTCCTTTTCTCAAGAACATGGAGTTGTGCCATAGAAAGGCAAGCCATCCTGGCTCTGATTTCTAAAATAACTGGAGTCGCTTTATTACATTTTTCCCGGCATTTATGACTGTTTTCTTGTTTCAATTCTGGAACTAAAATTACCCATGATGCCATGTGCCTGTGGGTACTTATACCTACGAGGGTCAGGTTGGAAGCTGGAAGGAACTGAGTCTGATAGAGTTGTAGCCCGTTCTGGGAGTTCTGTTGAATACTGTAGAACTATTTACTGAGCATTTGCTACACACAAAGCAGAACTACTATTCACTGGGTTAGGTAAGTAAAGAACTAGAAAGAATATCCTGTCTGACTATGGAGGTATCATTGCCACTCAGGGAAAGATAAACAGGCAGTGGAAATAGATGTCTCCCCCTGACGAAACAGTAACAATAAGTAAAAAACTTGAAAACAGAAAAAAAAAAGCTGGAAAATATGAATATTGAGCCAACAATACTTGATCTTAGGTCTCAAATGGAAATTCTATCAGTAATATTGTGGACCGTGAATGAAACCGAGCTAAAAGAAAACAAAATACATAATGGTATTTACAGTAAAATTGAGCTTGAAAAGACCTCTCTGCATCAAAAGATGAATAGATAGGAAAGAAATTACTTAGTGCCTATGAATTAATAGTGTATATTATAAAAGGAGGAGATTATAAAACTTAAAAATGAGAGGAATAACAGTCTTGACAGAAATATTTACTACAAGTTCCAGAAATAAAATATAGTTGCTGTGGGCTTTAAACCTTTTCAGGAAACAAATGAAAGATGAGATCAAAGGAATAAAGCTTAGATAAAGAAGGATCTATTGGGGGAAAAAGAAGACAGGAATGAAAATAGTTGATTGAAAGGAAAAATAGTTTTAACAAGTTAAGAATGCAGCTACAGAATTAAATTCAAAATTTGCATAAGTAAACTGCAGAAAGAAAATTAGAATAAATGAACCCAGTTTTAGAAGTTGTTCCAGAATGAAAAAGAAAAGACAAAAATAATGTTGAAATTGGGACCTTCAATAGAGGGACTGAACAATTAGAATAGAAGCAGTGGTTTAAGACATAATAGAAAATGTTTTTTCCTGAACTGAAAAAAGATCTGGGATGTTTGTATTAAGCAAAATCACTAGATATACTCTGATTTTTTTTTAAATTGAAGAATAAAGAAACAATTTTACTAGGTAGCCAAGAATATAAACATCTGTCAGGAAAAAATGATCAGGCTGGATTCCTAATTCCTTCCTACTAAATGCCAGATAACAAAGGAACCATAGTTATAAAATTTTGGGAGGAGAGATCTTATCTCTAAGATTGTTTATCTAAGTTGTTATTCATGGGAGCAGGCAAAAGAAAGAACTTCTTAGGAACATAAAGCTCACAAATGATACTAGGAATATCCTCTGGGGGGAAAAAAAAACAGGAAAACAAGTCACACTCAAAGACATTATTTAATTGATGTGAAACAACTTAGAATAGTACCAAAAAAAAAGGAAAGTTGTTGACTGGAAGGATTGTGACCAACACTGCAACCTTTTAAACAGAAAATTAAGGCTTAATAGTAAATGCATTATTATGAGTCTTAATATAAAAGATAAAAAAGACTCTTGAAGAAGATAATATGCAACATAAAATAAAGCATTAAAAATTATTTAAAATTGCCTCTATAATTTTTGACAACTGCTGGGGAATTTCCAGCCAAGTTGAGAACGTGGGATCTCATTGCCCGCCCATACCTTTGACACCTCCCACCTTCTGACCAATCCCTCAATAAAATGGTTTGACTCTAGAAAAAAAAAAAATCCATGTAAAATTTTAAAAATACCTAGGAGAAAGATAAAGAATATTAAAAATGTAAGCTAAGATGTTTATCTTTCATAGATAGCCAATAAATAGTTTTCTTCAAGTTTTTTTCAGGTAGGCTAGCTGGCTAATAGTTTATTCAAATTATTATTTTGTTTCTTTGGAGTCTTTCATGAAGTGAGCATTGTCATCGTAGTCTTCAAATAAAAACATGTGCCCTTAAAAGGTAAACAAATGGATATGCAAGCTCAAATCAGGAGTGAGTGACCATATTTACATTGTACAAAATAAAAAGAATTGAAAAATTATGACTAAATGAATTATTTCCTAAGGAGTAAAGACATTATCTAATAAAAAGGTAAAACAATCATGAAAATTGAATGTAGCAAATCAAATATATAGTTTCCTGGGAAAACGAAAATTACCAAAACCAATTGAGGCATAAACTGACAATTGAAAAAGAACAATAATCTTGGGGGCAGAGGATGAGGAACAGACCATAAAGGACTTTGGGCCCAGACAATTTAATAGGTAATTTTTTAAGTGATCATCTGAGTTCTGTGATAAACTGAAAGAAAAACGGTAAGACCTCCAAATTTATTCATAAAGCACAATCTTAATGTGCCATCAGTCTGCGCTTATGAGTTTCCCTGTAATTCAAAGAAGTTAAATAAAATGTCTGAACTACAACGTCATGAGTACAATGTCAGGTAATACATGAATCATACTCTAGGCAGAGTTGTCCATGACTGCAGTCGATCTGGCTCTAAGATTGTGCGAAGGCCCTGTTCACTAGGCTACCGATCTGCTGTGCCCACTCTGAATTGGTCCAGTTCAATCCTTGAATTGGCTTCTATGGAGGTTCTTGACAATGCTTAATTCCAAGCTCCATCAACTATTTATTAAACTAATTTGTTTTAGGATGCTGTGAGTAGAGTAAACCCAAAGTATAAGGTTGAGTCCATGCCAATCAGAAACCTAATTAGCATCATTCCTGCTCTGAGATTTCATGTGTCTTCTTGTGGTAAATATATTGAGTTGGAAAAGGTGGTGTAAAAGCAGTGGATCCGGCACCAGCAGGAGTAGTGGATAAACTGCATCAATATTAATTTTACTATCGTTCTAAAGGGTCTTGTCAGAAGTTAGATGAGGATTTGGATTAGAAATCATAAAGGAAACCACTAATAAAAATTATTTTAGTATAAGTTGGCCATAACTCCTACTTCTGAACTTTTTTAATGAAAGAGCAAGCGGTAAAAGAATCTATGTGTTGACTAAAAACTGTATCGATGGTCAAGGAATGATGCTCACAGGAGGCTGCTGTCCTACCTTCCATTCACTGAGAGAATATTAGCCACTCAGGTAGATTGAGAGGGGCCTTTAACTTCTCTGCCCCCAGAGGATTCATTCTCAGGACCTACAGCATGCCCATGCTAGCTCCGCTATTCACCATGACAACTCCTTTATCTCCAGGTCTCTAGTCTTTAGCTCTCAGCTTCTGATATCACAAGTGACCACCAGTGGAGGCAGAAAGCCCACATTCTGTCATGGCCTACTCAGCTCATAATTTCCTGCCCTTCTGTGACATAGCGAATTCCCCCATGAAGCTCACAACTTTCTGAATGACTTTTTAGCAAGAAGGAAAACTCTATACTTTAACAAACTAATTCAAACAATTAACATTTATTAAGGATCACACAAATATTCCTTTCATCCTTACTCCTTAATTAAAAAGTCATACAAATGAACTTTCCTTAAAGGGATACTTCTCCCATGGCTGTGACTAGGAAAGAATGAGACTTGGAGATAATCCAAAACATCCACTCATGTAGGCACACTGCTCTATTAGAAAGAGAATGATTTAATATTAGGACATTCATTAATAATAAAAAGTCACATCATTAGGTTATTGGAGAAAAACATGTGGCCATCTGGAAAGAGACCAGAAATGGATTCAATAAAATTCAACATCCATTCTTGATACAATCTGAGAAACTAGGGCAGATTCTTCCTTTACATGATAGAAAGCATTACAAATAAACAAACAACATATAGAAAGATGAAATTATAAAAGCATTCTATTATAGTTAGGATGTCTACTATTACTACTACGATTTAATATTATAAATGCTGTAAGTAATTCAATACAATAACATGATTATCTAACTTGAAAGTTCAAGAGGATTATAATGGACACTAACTTGGCTGTTGGCCAAACAACCAGTACCCTCTTCTCCACCCACTTCCCCACCCTGATCCTATGTAATTGTTACTGCCATTTGACCTCTGAACCATCAAAGACTCTTCCAGAGGTAGAAATTGCAATAAATCTGGCCAATAATCTCTCCTAGGCATTTTGAAAGAAAGAAAGCAAGAGCAAGGGAAGGCGAGCACAGTAATGAGTAGGTTAGAGACTGAGTTGCTGGAGTGACCGGAGTTGAAAAATGTAAAACTGAGATGCTATCAGACATTATTACATCCTCTTTTATTTGCTTCAAATTACGAGGTGGGTTATTTGCAGGGAGAGTGAATGAAGGATAAAGCAACATACTGAGAGACCCAGAGTCAAAACCCTGCCCTTCTGTTACATAGCAAATTCACCCATGAAGCTTACAACTTTCTGAATGACTTTTTAACAAGATGAAAAACTCCATACTTGAATGCCAGGTGGCTGCAGTCCTGCCTTTGGACTATATGAGTCGCTTTAGTGTTCTCATTTTTTAAATTAAATTAATTTATTTATTTCTTACACTGTTTGCTTTCTTAGGTGTAGTCCCCATAGAATTTCCACCGCGAATTCACCTGTGCACCATCCCCATAGTCTCTTGTGCTCTTCCCTTCCCTGCCTTGATCCCAATCCCTCCCTCTTTCCTGCAGAATGTCTCTGATTTTTGGAATGTCTGTTTATTTTTATTTTGTTTTGTTGTGGGTTTCTTCTGTGTGTGTTGTTGGTGGTGTTATTGTTATTATTTTTTTTCCTTGATCCCCTATACTAGTCTTATGAGTGAGACCGTATTTTTCTTTTTCCTTCTGACTTATTTCACTGAGCATAATCCCTTTAAGCTCCATCCATGTTTCTGTGAATGACTCTAGTTTATCTTTTTTTTTGACTGCTGAATGATATTCCATTGTGTATATATACCACATTTTCTTGATCCAGTTGTCTATTTTTGGGTATTTGGGTTGATTTCTAGTCTTAGCTATTATAAATAGTGCTGCCATAAATATTCTCATTTTTAAAATGTGCCTTTTGCTTGTGGTAGACTGAGTTGAGCTAATGCAGGAGGTAGATATGAAATAATAGATTTAAAATATATTCACATTAAAAAGAAATAAGAATATATATAATAAAAATATTTTCCACAATGGCAACAAAATGATAAACTATAGAACAATCAATGTGTAGGACATTTGTTTGATGAATACATTTAATGCTTATAAGAGATGAAACAGAAAACTTCAAAGTGAAGTCTTAAAATGTGAAGGAGTCAGTGATCTCCCAATCATTTTGTATTTTAAGGCAATTCCAGTAAAAATTACAGTGAAATTTTTCTTGGACCATAACTTTAATTATTCTGAGGTTCATCTGTGGGAATAAACTGGCAAAGTCCATAAAGTCAGAAACAGAAGGAAGCATAGCATGTGTGTGGAGTAAAGAGTAATGGGAGGCATCTTCCTGCTCAGTCATACATTAAAATAAAATCCTAGTAATTAAAACAGTAATGTATAAACACAGAGATAGAAAGATCAAGTCATTGTAAGAAAGTCCCTAGAAAGAGACTCCACTATGTATAAGAATCTGGTAGGAAATTCCTGTAATATTATAATTTTAAAGTTGGCACAATTGGTAAGCTATCTTGGAAAAAATATTTTATTAGCTCACTCTGTACAAATACTAAAGGAAAAAAAGTGTATATAGATTATAGATAACTATCATCTTCTGGTGACAAAGAACTTTCTAAAGGTAAAACAAATAACAAAAATAATGCTTAATAGATTATGTTAAACTTCAAAAACCTCACAGAAAAACTTAAGAAATAAATAACAAACTTGAAATGTATTTTGCACTTTATGTTATAAAGTCAATATTACTAAAAGGAGCGACTTGCTGGAAGCAAATTTAAGAAACAGGCAAATGCCAATATAAAAGTGCTTAAAGGAATTAAACGAGTGAAAAATGTAAGAAATACAAGTGGCCAATAAAAATATGGAAAAAAAGAGTTTAAACTTATTTGTAAAGACATAGGAAAAATATGAGATATATTTGTCTGTTGTCAAATATAAAAAAATAGACACATTGTTCCAATTGCCAAGATGCAAAATCAGGCATTTTCATTCACCACTAGAGACAGATAAGTTTAGACCTTTCAGGAAGTAAATTCAACGGCATGTCAAGAGCTTTGACATTAACAACAACAAAAAAGGCTTAGACCCGGAATTCTAATTTTAGAGATTTGCTCTATGGAAATATTCAACTTTCAGACTTAAGTACAGGAATTTTTGTCTTTTATTATTTAAAAAATCTTGAAATAGGTGCCCAACAAAGGAAAAAGGTCAAATGAAGTATGATGATAGTGTGGTAAGCAGAATAATGCTCCCCTTACTCACAGATGTCTAAATTCTCCCAGGGGCATGTACATACGTTACCTTACAAGGCAGAAGAATTTCATAGATTTCAATAAATTAAGGGCTTTCAATGGGGAGATTACCCTGTACTATCAAGTGAGCCCAATCTAAACATGTGGTTCTTAAAAAGTGAGGAACAGCTCTGGTGTCAGGGAGACATGACAATAGGGTGGTCAGAGATTCACTGGTCCTGATTTTGAAAATGGAGGAGGTGCCAACAAGCCAAGGAAAGCAGTCAGCCTCCAGAAATCAGAAAAGTGAAAGAATCCGATTGTCCTTTCAAGAGAAAAAAGAACACAGCCCTCCAAAATCTGGATGTTGTTAGCCCATGGTTGAACTTTTAACCTATAAAACTGTAAAATAATAAATTTGTGTTTCAAGTCATAATGCCTGTAGTAACTTGTTACAGGAGCATTAGGAAACTAAAACAAATGGCTACTTTGCTATCAGTATTAAAAATCATATTGGTTAAGAATTGATTAGTTTAAAGTGAAAAAGCCGATTACAAAGTTGTAAGTATGGTAGCTAGTTCTAGGATGCAATGTAAATCTGGGTGCTGTAATTATAAGAGAATTTATTTTTACTTGGTTTTATAATTTCTAAATTAGATTTTTATAACTATTTCTCCTTTGTAGTGGGAAAAAATACAAATTAGTGTTAACCAAAACACTTTAAAGTATGTTTTTCTAATAACAGTAAGATTCTAGTTTACAATCAATTTATTTCTTAAGGTAAACACCTTTCACCTTCACAACCCACCTAAATTGTCGTCTTACACTACTGAAAATTATTCATATTTATTTTTAATAAACTTTAAATCTCTTTCAAGATGAATCTTTTTACACTTTAACTTTTGCTTCCAATTTCATTACTAGCATAACAACTAGGTGGGATTATATTTGACATGTAATTCTCATCACTTGTTTTGTACCTGTTCTTGCCCCTGAGCCCATAGTTTTAATTCATTTCTTTATTGGTCGTACTATGCCTTTGCATTGATTTAATTTTTATCCAGGAAAATTACTGTTCTGTTTTCCAAGTCTTTGCATACATGAAAACATCTTTCATGAGTGAATAAGAAAGCTAGATATGGGATAATAACGCCATCACCTTTTCACATAGGAACTTTGACTTTGCTCAGTTGCTCAGTTGCTGTCTTTACTGTGCTACCTACCAGGTGACTGAGGTGCAGTAGTTCTGGTTTCCTTTTAGGTATTTTTTTTCCCCTCCTGCCTGGGTATGTGAAGGGATTTTAAAATTTTGACTTTATAATTCAGAACTATAACAGAAAATGGAAGGAGTATCAGTTAATACAGTACCCTCCCATCTTTAAAAAAATTTTTTATACTGTTTTCTTTTTTTATTTTATTTTTTTCTTTCCTTCTTTCTTTATATATATTTGACATCAGTTGTAATCCCCATGGATTCCCCATCACCATTTCACCAGTGCACCATCACCTCAGTCCCTTCTGCTCTTATCTGCCCTCAACTCTCTCCCTCCCCCCTCCCCACCAAGGATTATGCTCAGCAAAATAAGTCAGAAGGCAAAAGAAAAATACGGGATGGTTGCCCCCCTAGAAGGAAAATAAGGGAACCAAATAAGGATCAAGAATAACAACAACAATTATAAAAACACAGCAAAAAAAAAAAAAAAAGACAAGGACAAGCTAGGGACACTTTTTTTTTTAATTTTAATATGTGAGTCCACTCTATTTACGGTTTGGAAAGTAGGTTCTGCTGAGGAAAGTCTTCTAAGGTGGATTATTTTGAAAGAATACCTGTTATGTGATTGTTAGGTTTGTGATTGGTATTTTTCATAACTAATAACTTCTTTCTCAGATACTACTTTTCTTTGTTTTAGAACAGGCTGTGTTTTTCTTCTATGTGCCTAATTTGGCTTTTCTGTGTCAGGGAAGTTTCTTTACTATCTTCAATGCAATTTTAATTCTGAAATTGCATTTTTATTCTCCTTGTGGCTTTGTCTTTTCTCAGCCAGAACCTTGCAGTTTCCCATAATTTTATCTGCTTTGTTGAATATTGTATTACAAGCAAAAGTCCAGAAGACGGCTTGTCAGGGATTATTAACTAACTGGCAGATTAGCTGTGAGGTTCTAGACACCACATCATTGTTAATAAATGAATGATTCCAGAGTCTATTCCACTGTACCTGTACCACACTTTGTTGCTGCAAATTGTTTTAATGCCCACTTTGGGTTCCTTGAATTGTGAATAATAAGTAGGGGGAATTTTCCACTTAGGTAATTGGCGTTTGGTCTTGACAAATAAATCTGATTAAACTTAAAGAAAGAGTGTGGAAAGTGAAACGGGGATGGGAGTGACTAGAGGAAATGAGTAACTGACTTCATTATGAACCAGACTAAAAACTGAGGAAAACAACTCCTAACCTAACCTTCACGTAGGGGTGAGCAACGAGCAAATCCTCAGGTAAAGTTTGTCTAATTATATCATAATTATCTACTCTTAACTTGTAAGAGTAGTCATCATACTTTCCCTTACCAAAAAGAACATCCCCTGGCTTGGTAATGATCAAACTATACCCTCAAGTAGAGAGAAAGGCAGAAATTAGACCTTCCTGTTCTTAGGCAGAGAACAGCTCTGTAATGAGCTGTCTCGCCCTGCTCCGTTCTTCTGAGCCACGCAGCCTTCCCAGACGACAGACAGCCTGATCTGCTAAACAGTATGCTGGTGCCTAGTCTCCCTGGTGAGGGCTAATTACAGCACTGCAGCTCAGGAACTCAGGAAGGAAACAATCATTCTCTTGCCCTGACTCTCCCACACCCGTGCTGGTGCTGTACTCTCTCAACCAAGGGCTTCTGTGTCTCCACCCCCCACACATGCATACATTGCCCTCTCTGAATCTGTGATCTTTTCTCTTTGTGCTATCCTGAGAATCCCCCATTGGCCCTTCTAGTAGCATCAATGTTATCACTCACATCCACTATAACCCAGCGCTCTATTATGTATTGTTTTCTAACATTTCTTTTCTGAAACCAGTTGCTAAGTATGCATCAGCTTTGCAGATAACAAACAGCTCCTGAGGGAGGAAGAAGTATTATATAAAAGAAGATTCCTTTTCCGTTTTTCCATAATCCATAGCAATGGAGATAGAAGGGAGAACTACTTTTTTTTTTTTTTCATTTTAATTGCATTAATTCTCCCCACTTGTAAATTTTCATAATGGTTGGGGATTTCATTACAAATGTCTCCCTGGGAAATCAGAAGACAATGAATTGGGATGACTTCTAGTGTCCTGTGGAGCAGGGGATAAGGCCGGACTGAACACAGATAGTTAAGGAATCTATTTAGCAATATTTGTTGATTGATCAGAATTCTGATAATTTATTGATCTTTACTCTTAAATGGTGTCTTCTTTTTGAGGTTACTGAATACCAGATAACTAAATGTTCATGGAAGTGTATTTGCAACTGGGCTTCTGGTTTGAAGAAGTCCTGACTATACAGGCCCTGCTCTCCTGGAGTCCAGATAGGTTCTTTCTTTTGTATTTTGAATATTTGTCGAGGTGTATTTTGGTCATCACAGTGACTCAGGGAAGCTGCTGGAAGATTTAAACACAATGTCCAGGGATATTGGATGTCCAAAAATGAGGGTAAAATCCTGCAGAAAGAATTCTAGTCTCACACCCCAAATGATTTTTGAATGTCTCTCCAGATATCCATGCAGGTGCAAGACCTGCTTATAATTAGCTGATCCAGAACCTAGCTCTGATTTTTATTAAATAAAGTGAATTGGTTTCCTTGGCTTAAAACAACACACATTTATTATTTTATAGTTCTAGAAGTCAGAAGTGCTAAAATCAAGTTGTTGGCAGGGCTCCATTCCTCCTGGAGTCTCTAGGGAAGAAACTGCTTCCCTGCCTCTTCCAGTTTCTAGAGGCTGATGGCATTACTTGGCTCAGGGCCTTTACCTCCATTTTTGAAGCCAGCAGCTTAGCCTCTTCAGCTCTCTTTCTGCCTTTGGTCCTACTGCCTCCTACTATAAGGGCCTGTTGGGCCCTGTGGTTGCACTGGGTACACCCAGATAACCCAGGAGAACCTCTCTATCTCAGATCCTTAACTTGGGCCTCCCTGGTGGTGCAGTGGGTTAAGCAACGCACTATGAAGCAAATCTCAGCCACTACAGCACGAGTTCGATCCCTGCCTCCGGCCAGGGAGGGGACCCACATGGCCTGGCAGACCTCTCCTGCTGTGCCCGCTGCTCCCCTCAGCAGTGTACTTCCGATGATCTGCCTGTTCTGCTCCCCACTCTCTGTGGTGAATCCTCTCACCCCCCACACCTCTGGCCTGTACCCCAGTGCTTGTATGCATAAATAAATAAATAAATAAATAAATAAATAAATAAAGCAAGCAAGCAAGCTCAGATCCTTAACTTAATCATATTTACAAAGTCCTTTGTGCTGTGCAAGGTTCCAGGGACTACAACCATCAATAGGAAACTGTTATCCTGTCTACAGGTAAAGGATATTTTTGAATTTAAAAAAATCCTGAAATTTCTAGGAACCAAACTACTATATAAATAATGGAAGATTTTATTTTCTTTTGTTCACTACAGAGCATCATGTCACTGATAGCAACATGACTGACAGCATTTGAATCACCAGTAAAAAAATAAAAAAGAAAGAAAGGAAGAAAAAACCCACAACTGTATCTGCCTGCATCTTTTGCCACATTCTCTTTGTTCTAAAGAGCACATTCATCCTGTATCCTAATCTTGTAGGCTCACGCATTTCTATTTTAAAATACATAATGTTTTATTGTAAGTTGCTTTTCTCATTTCTTTTTCTTATGATATAGTTAGGCATTACATTAATTTTTTTCCTTTCAAGTATGTATGTAGTTAGATTATGATATCTCTAAGTTGTATTTCAGCAGAGCAAAGGGGACATCATAACATATCTGTTATGAGAAAGTGGGCTGCTGAGTCTGGTGTGTGTATCTGACATTCCCGCCACCCCTCCCAACTAAAGAAACCTCTTCTCCAGGTTAACATTATTAACTCTGCAGTGGATGTTACTCCCTCCAATCTCTCATCTCCTTGAAAACACTATGGAATCCATTCTTGTTAAGGTCATAACCAATGCACTCCATGGTATTCATATATAGTCCTGGGAAGCACTCCAAGGTCATGAGCTTTCTCAGAAAATCTCTGGAAGAATCCTCTAGACTTCCAAGGGCCATTGGCAAACTCTTCTTACCAGTGGGATTTCAGGAAACCCCATGGAGCTCCGTGTGCTCCTGATAAGGCCTCTACTCTATCCCCACTGTACCCCTGCCAGACATCTCAGTGTTCAGTACCAACGAAGACACTCTAGTTAGGAGTATTAGGAGCCTCTTACTGGTTACTAGGGCCAATCTCATCGCTCCTCACTTCTCTGTGTCTCTGACTGAAGTCAGAGGTCTGAGCTTCTCCAGTTAACAGTGATCATTTGGCTCGTCTCTCCAACATGGCCCCAAGCATTGCCATCACCAGATGTACTGTCCCAACTGCGCAGCGCCCATGGAACACATAGTCTGTCATCAACAAGATCCTCATTCTCTTCTTCAGAGGCTCCCTTTACCTTTTTATGTTCTGATACTGGTTTGTTGCAGAGTATCACTTCCACCACAGCAGTTGTCTCAGATGGTAGCACTATGGAACTTGGACTGGGGTCAGTTGTACCCCAGGTGCTTCTCACCTCCACTTTGAAATCATTATTCATTCTCTTTAATTTTTTATATGTGTATCTATATGTATATCATTGTTCACTTTTGTACAACACATACTATTCATTCTCTTTTAACCACCTGCCCCGGCCTCATTGAAGCACATGACATCAGACTACACTGCCTGCTACACTTGTTGCAGCATCCCCAGACTCATCCCCTGCTCATACCTTGCTCATTCATTGGAGAGTTCAGCCCCTCGCTCATGGTCTCCCTTCTCACCACTGTCCCTGTCTTCATATTTGTTGACTATGATAACCACATACATCTAACTGATTACTTATTTTCTTAACTTCCTCACTTCCAATTACATTTCCCTTTATTTGCTTCTAGTTCCCTCTCACAGTGAATCATTACCTGGACTTTGTCATCACAATAGCTGCCTCATTTCCAAAACTTCGCCTTTAAGTTTCTCACTCTCTGCACACCATCTCTTATCCTTTTAAGATCATTATCGTGTGTACGCCAAGTCTAACAATACTTAGTACCTAGCTGAGATCGCCAGACCATTGAGCCCATCGTTTTCATTGAGTATCACCCCCAACACCATGTCCTTGCTTCTCTATCATCCATCTTAGATTTAGTGGTCCATCCCTAAAATCACTCTTGCATAGGTCCTTAACTGCACCCACCTTCCTCCTCTATTTCACTCATTTGATGAAACTCCCATGCTAATAAGTCTCTGCCTTCTTTAAGCCTACATTATAGAAAAAGCACATTGTGTTGACTGATCTCCTTCTCTTGCCAAATGACAATCCAAGTGATTTCAGTATTGCTTGGAAATCCTGCAGTATTTCTGTAATCACTTTACTCTTCAACTCTACATGACATTTCACAACTTTTTCTCTCTTCTCTTACCACTCCTTTTTACTCACCCTCAACTGATGATTTTCCCTTTTTTTTAAATAGGGAATATAGTACCATTAAAATGATCTATGCCATTTTATCATCAAATCTACCAACCTATATTTACCGCTACCAATATATCTCTACCCAGCTATGGTGCAGTCATTTCTCTTTCTTTTTAAAGTTAAACCTGGACCCATGCCCTATGCATACTCAAAAACTTTGCTCCTACATTCTCTGGTCAGCAGCATCACAAATTTCTCCTACTCAATTGCCCCATTCTTATCACAACACAAGCAGACTGTAACTTCTTCCCCTTCAAAGAAATCCTCCCTTAATTTCTGCCTACTATGCTTTCTCTCTTCTTCCACTTATAACTCCATTTCTCACCTCAGAGTCTTCTGTTAGTCCATCCTAGTCACTTGCCATCACTTTAGTGAAGTAATTTTTCTGAGGGTCAGTAATGATTTCATCTTACCAAATCCAATGGTTTGGTCATCTTATTTAAACTAACAGCAGGTTATGACACAGTAGGCACTTCCTCCTCCTTCCTGAATGGCTTTCATATTTAACTTGCAGAAAAACTCACCCATTAATTATCTTAATTTGACTATTTTTTCTTGGTCATGTTTGCTAGTAACTAGTCCTCTTTCTGATGGTCTAAATTTTGTGTTCCCAAGGGCTCAATCAGTGGCAATATTCTCTTTCTCACTTTAGGTGATTTTTAGGTGACTATTATGTAGACCTATATAAAAGTATGTGCTAATCATTCCCACATTTGTATCCTAGTCCTTACTGTTTTTCTGAACTCCAGATTTGAACTATGAGTTCACTCACTATTTCCCTTTGTCTTTATGCTACTTATCTCCAACTTATCGAGGCCAAAATTACTCCTGAACTCCTGACCTATTCCTTCTTCATTCTTCTCATCTTAGTAAATGGAATTACCATTCTTCAGTTGCTCAACCTCAAGTCTAGTAGTCATTTTTATTGCTCTTAATCTTTTTTTATTTCATCATTGAATCATTTGATGCTTTTTTCAAAATATATCCCAAATCTGATCACTTACCACTTCTATCATTATAACCTGGTTTAAGCCACTATAATCTTTCTCCTATGGTCACCACATGAGAGCTCCTAACTGGTTGCCCTGGTCTTATTTTTGTCTTCCCTCTGTTTATTCTTCAGAAAACAGACAAATTTTAAAGGCATGATAAGATCATATCCCTTTCCTGCTCATAATCTTCTAATGGCTTCTCATTATACATAGAAGAAAATCCAAACTTATCTTGTTGTGGTAGAACTTTTAATGCTTACTAAATGTCCACTTATTTTCCTACGTTTTTCAAGTCCTTGTAATTGGGCCAGACAATATGACTAGTTCTTGCAAATGGGTTATGAGGAGAAATGATGTATCATCTCTGGACCAAGGCAGGTTAAACATCCTGTGTAACCAAATTACTATGAGCTTCCTAGGAAAGAAATCTGAAGTAGATTTAGAATGAATGGTGAATAAACTTCTGTATTTTAAGTCACTGAGATTTGGGAGTTTTCTTGTTACTGCTACATCTCTTAGTCTATCCAGACTAATATTTGTGATCCACATGGTCTTTTCCTCTGACTTTACTTGTCTCTCTCCCCCAGACACACTATAATCCAGCCATTCCCAGGTTTTATTGCCAAACCCATTCCTGATTCAGGGTCTTTTAATCCAGCTGTCCTTTCTACCTAGAAAGCCCCTCCATCACGTTATTCAGGTCTTTGTTCAAAAGCCACCTTCCCAGAATGTCCTTTTCTGATCCCTATTGAAAATATTCTGCTTCTAGTCCCTTGTCTTTTTCATAATAACACTTAATAGTACTCAAGATTGTGTTTTTAATTTGTGTAACATATATCTCTCTAAATGGGAAAAAGGGACTCCAGAGGGAAGGTTTTTTTTTATATCCTCAAGATCTAGAACAGTGCCCGGCACACAGTTGACGTGTAAATTAATTGCATTAATGATCCCAATTATTCATCTCTCTCTGTATCCTTGCCTTTTGCCATTAGTATTTGCAGTTCTTATTGCTAAAGAGGTGGGATCTGGTTGTTCAACCTTGAATCTGGTCTGTCTTCAAGATGTGTTTTGGCCAATGGGTATTATTAGATGTAACACAAGTATAGACTTGAAAAAGTTCTTGCATGTATCTGTTTGCCTTTTGTACCTCTGCCATTGCTATGAGGACATTACATGCGGTAGTCTATGGAAGAATAAAAGACATTTGAATAGAGAAAACTGCCCTAGTCATCTCTGCTGAAGGTCAGTTTCATCAGCTGGCAACTGACTGGTCCCAGACATATGATTGACCTTCCTCGCAGGTCCCATTCAACTGGATGCTGCAGATCAATGACTAAACAATTGTTTATTGTTGTATCCCAATGAGCTCCTATAGATAGTTGTTACTTTGTCCTATAGCAGCTGTCAGTAACTAATACAACAGAGGCTCAATAAATAGTGGTTGGGTGTCTATAGTAGGCTATGTAGATGCTCTATAGCGGGTATGTAGATGTTCTTTCCTAACATGCTTTGCCTTTTTGCTCCTGATTTAACCATACTTCCATCCCTCCTTCCAAGTTAGTAAACAGGGAGACGTCTCAACTTCCTATCACTCATTTTCAATTCTTACCCCTTCAGACATCAAATGACCTCCTAAACCTTATACTCACACTCTAAAATCTCTGGGATCTAGCTTTTCCAGTCTCTTATTTCTAGTAATACTTAATTTCAATATTATAATAATCCCTTATTTTGAGTCCTTACCAATAACTTCTTACCCACTCTAAAACACCCTCCTTTCTTCTATTAACTTTATTAATTTCAAAAATGAATATGGATTCATAATTAGGTAAAAGATAGAAAGTTACCTTGAAAACCTTGTTTCTAAAATTCTTTCAAAAACACCTAGGATGTAAATTTTAAAAAATAAACAAGAAATAAATATAACTTGTTCAAAAAGGGTACAAAATTAAAAACAAAAGCAAACATATTTTAGTCCAATGGTTCTAAACTGTTTGGGCAATTAATTACTCCTCATATAAGATCAAATATATGATTACTCCTCATATAAGATCAAATATATAATTACTCCTTATATAAGATCGTCAAAAGTAAGTGGATCCAACATTATTACTATGGGGATGTCATTCATTCACTTGTTCTCCTGAGTATGAAATAAAGGGTGAAAATTTCCAATAACTCTTAGCCTGTCTTGTCTATACCACGATCTACAGTAAACTTCTATGACTAAGGCTCCATTAATAGTTGAGATGGAAACAATGTCATAGTGTTTATGAGTTGTGATTTTATTTTTCTTCCATTTTCTTTTAATTTTACCCATGAATAAATTTTTTTTAAAGATTTATTTATTTATGTATACAAGCACTGGGGTACAGGCCAGAGGTGTGGGGGGGGGGGGTGAGAGGATTCACCACAGAGAGCAGGGAGCAGAACAGGCAGATCAACGG
The DNA here is from genome assembly GCA_019455555.1 of Galemys pyrenaicus. Classification (NCBI taxonomy): domain Eukaryota; kingdom Metazoa; phylum Chordata; class Mammalia; order Eulipotyphla; family Talpidae; genus Galemys; species Galemys pyrenaicus. Next base: position 4,754,511 of record JAGFMF010011626.1, read on the forward strand.
AAGTACA
>JAGFMF010011626.1:4754567-4776508 GCA_019455555.1 Galemys pyrenaicus
TCCCTGGCCGGCAGCAGGGATCGAACTCGTGCTGCAGTGGCTGCGGTTTGCTTCATAGTGTGTTGCTTAACCCACTGCGCCACCGGGGAGGCCCCCATGGATAAATTTTTAATGTGAAAGATGGCAAGTATAAATGAAAAGCATTGGTTCCTCCAATATATTATTCTTTTTTCTACCCAGGTTTTTTTTTTTTTTTAAACTCATAAATGCAGTTAACTTGTCTCGCACTGTTATATTCCTTTCCAACTTCACTCTTAAATTAGTTAGAATTACATTTGGTTGCAAATAAACAGAAAATATGATTATCAAAGGCTTAAAGGAATAGAAGTTTCATTATTTTTTCCTATCAAGAAGCCCACAGCTAATTCATTTTGTGTTAGTATGTGGGTTAATGATACATTCAGGGTCCAGGTTCTTTCTAATTCACAATCCTTAGTGGGTAGGAATTGTTCTCATAGATAAAGTGTGCTGCTACCTTCTAAATCTCTCACTCTTGTTCTAGAGAAGAAGGGGGAAAGGCAAAGAGTAGAAACATTTCTCCTTGTACCTATTACCTTTTTATTCAGGGAGATAAGCTTGATCTGGACTCCACTGGCCAAAGCTTTGGCCTGTGGGCAGCACTGTAAGAAGGCTGGGGCGCTGACAGTGTCTCTAGTAGAGGATGACGGAGAAGGGGACTTGTGTAGCCCTTGACTTTTGTGTAGTCAGTCCATTGTGTCTGCCACACCGTTCATCCTAGTTCCAACTCCATCTTTAGGTCTCATCCCCAAAACATTCTGACTTGGTGAATTTTTGTGTACTTTCGTAACATCAGTATACTTTAATACCTCAATTAGTAATTACACACTAACTTGAATAAGCTTTGGATTAATATCTTGTTACTATCTGTTTGAAGGCAGAATTCAGGCTTGATTCTTGCTGACTATTTTTCCCCTGGAACTAAGGTATGCATGGTCTTTGCCCTCTATAAAGATTTAGATCCACATTTAAACAGCACAGGAGAGCTCTGCATTAGTAGAACATAATAATTATCACTTAAAAGCAAAGTGATGTTGAAAACAAAATATGCCAAATTCAAGTTGTTTTAATAACATGTTAGAAGCCAATATCCTGCATATATAATGATTATTTTAAACTGCCAAGTAAGGTTTATTTATATTTCTTCTTCAATAGTATCTACTTGTTTGCCTTATTCCTATTGTTTATGGAATGTCAGAGACTGAAAAAAACAGAACTCAATTTTTTAAAAAGTAAAAGGAATTAAAAAATATTATATATTTCCTCCTCTAAACATTAGTTATTGAGGTCATTGAATAAGTAGTCTAATTAATCACAGATTTGTTAAGTCTTCTAAAAGGCATACTCAAACTGAAAAAGTCTGTGCTGCTATATTTTGTCTGCTACATTCCCCTGGATTTTGTCAGAATCTGTGTCTGCCCATGTGGATATGTATCCCCTGGGACACTGTATTTTGACAGAAAGAAAGACAGAGCCTGGAGGCCCGGCTGCTCCCTTTTGCCACTGCCAGCCACTGCAGGGCTTCTCCCACTGCTCCTGTGACTGACTTTCTTACTGACAGGCCTCGTGAGGACCGTCGTTGGGTCCTTTTGCTCTTTCTCTGTCTCTGGCTAGCCAGCTTCTAAGCTGAGAAGGTAAAATCTGCAACCCACTGTGCAGACCTCACTCCCACTGGTTTTTTGAATTAGTAACCTGTTTTGTTCTTCCCTTTTTCCTTTGCCTCACCTAAAAGGCCTGGAAAATGCCCTGTACTCCTCTGTGAGGACTAAAAAGAGAAAAAAGGGAAGCAATATCTTTCAAGAAATTGATTGGAAGAAAAGTTTTTCATCAAAGATCATTTATCTGAATCCACAGAGTAAATTTTAGATAATAGTTATTTCAGTTAGAAGGAGAAAGACAAACACCAGATGGTGTCACTTACATGTGGAATATAGAGAAACCAAACAAAGGGTCAGACAAAGTCAAACTAAGAACTAACCCTAAAAAGCTGATTATAGAACTGAGACTTCCAGAGAAAGAGAGAGGAAGGAGAATAAAGTGGAGTGGGAACACAATGGGCAATGGTGGTGTATGACGGGGATTTTGGTGGTGATGCAGTGTGGTGATGTACCTGGAAGGGCTGCTTATACACTTCTAAAACATATACAACTGTGTAAACAAAAGTTACCTCAATAAAACAAAACAAAACCCAACTGATATTTTAACCATACACATACACAAAGGAAATACTTATTTCATTGATAGCCCTGAAAATAAAACTCAAAAACACAGTACCCCCAAAAAGGAAAGCTTATGACAGCAACAATGCAAAATGTAAATAAAATATTAGCAAGCAAATCTTATAATGTCCTTAAAGAACAAAGCATAAGACTGAGTAGTGTTTGTTCTAGGACAATTAGAAACTACACAATAGAAAAAATTGCTCAATATAAGTTACACAATAGGATAAAAAGTATTGATGGATGTCAAAAGGATTAATAAAATTATTTTATTAATTATATTAAATATCTAGATTGGATCAACTATCTTGGTGAACTGGCAATTGAATGATATAATTATAAAATGTCTATCTTAAACCAACAGTCAACATATTTAACATTGATGTTAAGAGAAATTCCTTTAAAGTTATGAATAAGAAAATATGCTTTCAATCACCAGTTTCAATCAACATTGTCTGAAAGATCTATTAAAGGATACTGGCTAGAAAGTAAAAAAGATGAAGATTTATAGATTATTTGATTATTGAGAAAACACATTATTTGATTATTGAGAAAGGGAAAAGACAAAAGTAAAGGGATGAAAACTTCTAGATGAATTATGGGTCCAGACAGACCCTGGCAGAAAGCCCAGCTCTTAGAAACCTGGCCCTCACCCCAGGACTTGTAAACAGCACAAATCCATTGATGAAGATGTTGGAGAGGTAAAGAATCAGCTTTGGCCATATAAAAAGGATTGCACTGCACTGCTGCCCTTAATCCCAGTCCACAGACTCAGAACCAGTCGGGACTGTGACCCTAAGTCCCTTCTGATAACAACAGCCTTCCAAATTACAAAAGTAGTAGATGGTCACCAAAGAGAATTAGGGACTTGCAAATAGGTATGCAGTACAGAGGTGACTGTTTCACAAATCCAGAATTCACAGGCACTCAGGACCATTCTTATTGTGGCAGGAGAAGGTCTTCCAAAGCAACCTGGGCTCTTGCCAACAGCCCCCTGTGCACCTCAGCAGTTTCCTTGGTGGATACTTGGACTGCTATCCTGAAAGCCAAACTCTGGAGCAACTGTATTCTAGCATTCCTTGCATCTCATCATGGCTAGGACAAAGTCTGCCTTAATTTTTTATATTCTTTCCTACTCAAGGACTAGGTACCAGAATGAAAACACTCCCATTTAAAAATATAAATTGAGTTTGGGACATAAAAGCCCATATCATTCCTACCTTTGTGTGATAGTAATCAGCTACCTTTTTTTTTTTTTTGTTCAACTTGGTTTACTAAATTGGATTGGACTGTGAAGAGAATGGAGCAGAAATTTGGGATCATGTGTTTTGAGGCAGAGTTGGGGAGCCCCTCAATGCAGACTTGAGCTGGTTAGAGAAATTGCCAAAAAGAGTAGAAGATAGTATCTCTCTGCCTTCTTTACATTCTTTTTTAAAAAAATTTTTTTTATTTATTTATGCATACAAGAGCTAGGGTATAGGTCAGAGACACAGGGGCCTGACAGGATCCACCAGAGACAGAGTGGGGAGCAGAACAGGCAGATAGACCAAACACACTGCTGAGGGGAGCAGCAGGCGAAGCAGGAGAGGTCTGCTGTACCATGTGGGTCCCCTTGCTGGCCGGGATTGAACTTGTGATGCAGTGGCTGTTGAAGCCCCACAGTGTTTGTGTTGAAGCCCCAACCCTTGCGCCACTAGGGAGGCCTGCCTTCTTAACATTCTGCCTAAAATTTTAGGCTTGCTGCTCCTAAATTTGGCCACTGAAATCTTTGATGGCTCTACTTTGGTTGATGTTATAGACGAATCTTTCACACATTAACTTTCAGACCCCTCATCATTCCTGCTGGGAAGAGAAAGAAACTGGCCTGTCTTTGAAATGTATCAAAGTGAAACCCAGCAAAGATTCAGTCTCAAGGTTTTCTAGATTTTCTTCTAGTTCATCTTTGAAGAGACTGGCTAGATGGTTGTAGTTCATCCTCAGGGCTGTATCCATTTTAATTCCCATCATGAATCCCAGGGCATTTTAAAGCCCCTGGGTCTATTTAGGAAAGTATTTCAGCTCTTTATGGATTTTTTGTTGTTGTCATTTAAACATTTCCAGAGTCAGAAAAATTCTCTTATGAAAACATATTAATTATTTAAGAAGACATTTCTCCACAATAAAATAATAAGTGAGATTAGGCACCTAATCTCCCCATATGCCACTAAATGTGCACCTGAGACTTTTAGCAACGTGTCTCACTTATATTCCATGGTAAAGAGGGCTAAGGAGTAGCATACCTGACTACTGAGCTCCCTCCCTGAACAACCTCAGGCAGCTGTGTGATTCCTGATGGAAGCTGCTCGTCTGTTTCCATAAATGGCTTAGGGCACTGGGCTGAGCAAAGCATCACTTAATTTTTATTATCTATAACATTGAGGAGCATGGAAAGGAAAGGAACCCAGCACTCCTAGAACCACTAAAAAGCCATGACTCTGTCTTCAAGGGGGAAGCCCAGTTGATGTGAAGAAAGAACATCTCATGATCCGGTTGGACAACTAAGTGGTGCCTGGTGGCTCCCAGTCTCCAGGAGAAAGATCATACTCCCAAGACTTCATGCCAGGAGGAATGGGAATCGCTGTGCAGACAGACTTTCTACACAGGAGGTAGACAGTGTCTGGGCACAGATTTGAAACATGCTGAGAGGCTGCATTTGTCAAAACAAGTAGGCATTATCCTTCCATTTTTGATGATGCGTGAAGAAACAGAGTTCACCCACAAAAATTTCAGCACACATTTTTCCATGACCCAAAAATACAGAAAAGAAACTGAAGGATCCAGGACAAGTCGTGATTTGGGGTGTCACTTTTCCATGTAAATGAGCAGTCTGAAATAGAGATATACGAAAAGGTAAAAATAAGAAGGTACAGAATGTATTGAAATTGAACTCTACTTAGGTAGCAAGGCAGTTGGATGAAAACCAGGGAAGAGGCTGGGCATGATCCTTCTACCTAAATCAGATGATAAAATATTAGATGAAGTTGGAAAGGGTAAAACTTGCAGGAAGTCAAGGAGCTAGAGGGAGATTGGGGACTACAAAACTATTCTAGTGGAAAGGCGGGTAGGTCCTGCGGTCACTGAGCTGGCAGAACTCTGCCATGACAAGGGCTTGGAGCATCTGGCAGCAGCTCTGCCCAGGTCCCGGAAAGACACAGCCATATTTGGATCTTCCACTCAACTTGATTCCAGAACCTCAGAAATAGGTGATTCAGCCACTTTTGCTGTGCAACTTTGTAACCCTGGGAAGACATCTTTAAAATGTAGCTAGCTACTGATGAAATGGCACATCTCTGTGAGAAGTGTGTTGTGATAGTGTTTTATGATTGATACATGCTACTTTGTGTGTGATTTTTGCTTTTAAGAAATTAGAAACGAGAACTTGATCTTTTATACAATTCGACTTATGAGGTTTATAATTCTAATTGAAATACTTAGGAGGATTTCACTAATTAATTTTGTAGTCGATGTTTACATGCTCACAAGAATCTCATTTACTGAACTTGTAAGTTTAATTCTTAGCAGATTGAAATCCTTTAAGAGAATTTGACAGCTAAATTTAAAAGTTTTGATTTATTAGATTTGCAAGAACTATGTGTCCTGAGAAAGATTTTGTTTCTTCTATTTATAAGTCATCCTGTTAGAGATGTGAAGTTTTAAGAAAAGCACATGTATTAAATTTGTGATTATGGTTTGAAGTGTTTAGAGAATTTTATTAATCAGGTTTATAAGCACTGTTTGCATTTTTAAGGTTATTTGAGTTGCCAAGTTTATAAAAATTTGTGACTAATTGAAATATGTAAGATTTTTTTGACTAAGTTTGAAAATGGTGTTAAAATATTTAGGAGGAAGGATTTCATCTCTATTTGAGAACTAATTAATCACTAGTCAAAAAACATAAGAAAGCAAATGTTTAATCCTTTAGCACACACAAACTAGATTTATAAGAACAGTCCCTGATTAATAAAATTCTCTAAACACTTTGAACTATAATCACAAATTTAATACATATGCTTTTCTTAAAACTTCACATCTCTAACAGAATGACTTATAAATAGGAGAAACAAAATCTTTCTTAGGACACATAGTTCTTGCAAATCTAATAAATCAGGCAAAAGAAACAACTTTAACAAGTTGAATGTGAATTAAAGATACAGCTATAAGAGTTTTTTGTTATGACCAAGTCCTCCCTCAGACATCAGACAGGCAAGTGATACTCCATCAAAGTCACCTCCCAAATGTGAGGAGGTGATGTTGGATGTACAGGATATGGGAAGTGTATGTGTGGTTTTGGAGATGGCATAAAAAAAGAGACTTGGTTTTTCTAGACTGTGATATATAATATCCAAATGGTGGACATCTAGTGGAGAGTGTTCCTCTCCACAGATGGAAAGGGTGCTTGAAAACATTCAGGAAAATGTTTGCTGAGCCAATTAGGGTTTTAAATTATAATTTTAGAAGGAGAGAATATATATGTGTCTCACTCTCTTACTATTGTAACTGATGTAGAAGGAATCCAAGAGAAGGCTGAAACAGGAATGGATATATGTGATGGATATGTGTCAAGGTTTAAGAGATCTTAATATTACTATTAACTGCTTTTTACTTAATGTTAGACAATAATTTAGGAACTTTTCAATATGTGCAATCTAGTGGACAGAGAGGGGTGGAGAGACTGACAGATTACAGAGAGTTATAGGGTACTGGTTACTTTTGGTGACTGAAGGGCTGTGGGGAAGGGTGGTGTTGTGGTTTGTTCTAGTCTTGACACAGTTACATAGGTATGTTCATTGTAAATCTACTTATGGATGGTGCACTTTTCTATATTTACATAATCTTAATAAAATATTATTCAAACAAAAAAAGCTACAAGCAGTTATAAATTCATTGGACAAATGACAAGAGAATAGATTAGGACATTTTATCAAGATTCACAGGTTATGGTCACTTCTTAGTGGCAATGACACCTGAGCTTTTAAAAGCCTAAGGGGACAACAAAGTCATCAGGTAGGATAGTGGCCCTACAGCAGGTGGTGCTGGACTAGGTTCTAGTATTAACTCCTCACTTAATATTATTGATAGAGTCTTGAAGTAGTGGCTTTAAGTGAAATAATTTATAAGGAAATTGATTTTATCATAGGCTACTGCTATAAACTGAGTTAAGGTCCAATGGCATATTTCTGGTCACAGAAACACCAAACGTCAACTGAAGACACTGAACACTTCTAATATGAAGCAGAAATTTATATTTATTCATTCATTTTCCAACCCCCTTATGCTACTCCAGGGTCCCAGGTGACTGGTGTCTATCCCTGCAGTTTAGGGTGAAAGGTAGGCACCAAATTTGGACAGAATGCTGCTCCATTGCAGGGCGCATTCACACACACCTCCACACTCACTCAGATGGGGATAATTTAGAGATGCCAATGAACTTAATGTATACATTTTGGGATGTGTGGGGAAATCAGAGTACCTGGATGAAACCTATGCAAACATGGGAAGAACATGCAGAGCATGCAAACTCTACAAGACAGTGGTACTGGCCAGGAATCTTTTTTTTTTTTTAAAGATTTATTTATTTATGTATACAAGCACTGGGGTACAGTCCAGAGGTGTAGGGGGGTGAGAGGATCACCACAGAGAGCAGGGAGCAGAACAGGCAGATCAACGGAAGTACACTGCTGAGGGGAGCAGCGGGCACAGCAGGAGAGGTCTGCTGTGCCATGTGGGTCCCCTCCCTGGCCGGCAGCAGGGAGCGAACTCGTGCTGCAGTGGCTGCGATTTGCTTCATAGTGCGTTGCTTAACCCACTGCGCCAGCAGGGAGGCCCGGAATCTTTTTTTTTTTTTTTGCTCATCAACATTGTAATGAAACAACACTAATAAAGTGATGTTATGAGGACCTGCTTTAATAATAATAGGATGATGCTCAATTCTGGGCATTAGTTAACCTCTCAGTTAAGAGGATCTTAATAAATGGAAATAGACCAAGAAGACTGGAAAGAAAAAGGAATCAGGGACAATTAACCAGGGAAGGAGGGAAGCATATAAAAGACTATTACATAGAAGATGTACTACTAGGTGTAAACCAAAATCAGAGACAGATTTAGTTCAACAAATTACAGTAATTATTAAAGGAATAACCCTTAATGATTCAAAATGGAATGAATTTAACAGATGAACAAACTGTAAAAGATAAGCAGAATTTGACACCCTTACAATGGCCCTGTCTAGAAAGTTGTGAGATTGAATTTTTATTTGAGAAGATAATTGTTGAAAGAGTCTCTAATTTCTTTTCTGGCACAGTAAGACCCTCACATCAATTTCTACCTTGGATGGCAGTTTTCTTTAGATGATATAACATCCAAAAGCCACCTTTTGTAGAATATGTAGGCTGAAGTCTAAGATACCTAAAAGCAAATTGCATGGGTCTTCAAAGTATGAGGGAGTGGAGAATGGGAGGATGATACTAAAATAATTTTTTTTTCTGATAGTCTATTCAAGGTAGAAACAGAATCCCCATTGGTATGAAAGATTAAATGAGACAATGGATTAAATAACAGATAAATATAAGGTATCATCAGTTTTATTAACATGAAATGGCCTTACTAGTTTCTAAGTAACAAATATTAATAAATCATTATGAGAATTCCCAATCTGTTACTCTTAAAGTTAATTAAAAAAAACAAACAAGAAAACCTTTCACATTACCTTCTCTGTAATTTGTTCTTTTTTTAATCTTCCTCCTTCTCTTCTTCCTCTATGTCCTCATCCTTGTCTTCCTCTTCCTCTACTTTATTTTACCAGTTAGACTTTCCTATATCCCCAAGGGTAGTTCTTTGCTCTGTCTCCAAGTTCCCTCAGTGTGGCATTAATTGTAGTGAATTATAATGTCAATCCCCAAAGACTGAAGCAAGGGGCACAGTAGTGTTTTATCTGGTACACTGTTGGTGCTTAATAATGGCTCCATGGATGGAAAGGTAAATGAGAAAAAGGATATTCCTCTCTTTGCCATCTAATTTTATTCTCCTTTGTCATACTCTGCTGACATTGTCTCTCACAGGTCACTAGTACTCTCTTCTAACTGCCAAATTTAATGTCTTTATCCTTCTTGGATTTTAAAGACACTAGTGAATATAACAAGCACAAGTCACCTCTCTTAACCTTTGTAATTCCCCATATCCTGATTTCTCTATTACCTCTCTATTTCTTCCTTTTTCCTTCCTACTGCCTGGGAGGAATTCCTGTGAATCTGGACTTTTTCTCTAGAAATATATATATGTAAAGAGATATTCTCTACCTTCCATACTTCTGTTTGAAAAATTCACAAATCTACATTTTGATCCCTGGCTTATTTTGTAGCTACCTCTCAAGTTACTTGTTGAACATTTCTGACTAATCATTATATTTTCGCATCAAAACCTGTACTCCCTTTCTTTCCACCAATTCCTCCACTCCTCCTCTGATTCACTTGTGAATTTACTTGAAAATGAGTCAGTCTATCATTTTCCCAAACATTTTCTACCTCTACACTACTGTCAAAGAGTTTCTTCTTGCCAGAGTGTTACCTTTCTTTACTGTCTTCTCCAAAAATCTTATCTAATATTCAAACTCCAGCTCAGTTTCCACCTTCTCAGGTTTTCCTTGATCATTCCTGCTGGATGTGACCTCCCTTCTCTTCTCTCCTCTAGAATTTGATGGTACAGCCCACATGAAACCTGTCCCTTGACACCCCAAATTGTCATTATTTATCAGTCTATTCCCTGGTTCCCACCACCCCCACTTCTTGAGGGAAGATGTGAGGCCTTGAGTTAGGAAACATCACCAGTCCTGGTGGCATCATCCCTTGATGGGCTGAAGATCTTTGTTGAAGCTTATGGGTGAGAGGTTTATTCTTAGAATCTTCATTCCACCATTTGTTAATTCAACAACAATAGTAGTAACTAAATCTTGTGCTCATACTTTGTGCTTTTGCAATGAGAATTACTCTTTATTTTCTCCAGTTGAGCCTGTTCTCATCAGTTTGAAAAAAACCAAGTGCCCTGACAACACAGGATATTAGCAGGCTCCTGTGAGTAGGGGAGGATGTAACAAGTGCAGTGAGGCAGGTCCAGAGGGTAGGTTGCCATTGGCCTTCTTAGGAAAAGTTCTGTAGCCTAAATGACCCATCTAAACTGTAAACTACTCAAGTCTGGTCTAAATCAACCCAGACATTCGAGGTTCCTGATTTGAAAAGTGCCACTTGTGGTGGACAAGCTTCTAGTGAATGACTATTTTCAACATCTCAGATGTGCTTGGCCATTGGTTGAGTGGTCCATCTAAATAGTGTTAAGCATCCTAAACTCTAAGTCCTGCCTCTGGGTGGGATGGATCATGAGATATACAATGATTAAGTTCAACAAGAGTCAGCCAACAAGATTAAGTTTAAGAACATACTACAGGTCTAGCAGAGACCTGGGAAACAGGCCATTTAAACTTGTAGCTGGATAGGACGAGGACAGAGTAGAAGAATCTTTGTTATTTGTGCATGTTTTTGCTCTTGTTTCCTTTTCGACTATCTCAAAAAACAGAATTCCTCTTTTGTCTTCAAACTTTATAGTTTTCTGGGCAACCATATATTTGGTCCTGATTATCTTCATTTGGATGTTTCCTTTCACTCAAACATAACATATTCAGAACCAGTCTAAGTAGGGAGCAATCTCCACCTCTCATATTTTCTTATGCTGGGCAGAGAAGCAGTATGACCACGCCAGTGCTTTTCTGAACCTCCTCTAGCTCTGTGTTTGGTTCCACATCAGGTTACCTTGTATGGTGGCTCTTGGGTGCTTAGGGGCTGGGCCCCCCCCTCCCTTCTTCAGTACCCCTCTACAATACCAGAACTGGCTATTCTCACTGGCCTCTGCAAAACAGAGCTGGCACCACTCTGTGTCATTCAACTTCTAATTTCATAAAACATCACACATACCTTTTAACTTTTATAATATAAAAAATTTAAATTTAATTTTTAAATTTTTTTATTTTAAGTAGGAGAAAATAAAATCTCTGTTGTTTTTTGGAGTTTAATTACAAGTAGAACTGATCTTAATTAGGTACATTTGTCTCTGCATCTTTTGTTATTCTGGGAATCATTTCTTGATCTCTCTCTCTCTCCTTCCCTCCCTCCCTCCTTTTTTCTACCCTCCTTTCTCAATCCTTCTCTTCTCTTTCACTCTGTGAAAATATTACAAGAGAAATTTAAATTGGTACTACATCTTTAGCTAAACCTTTTTTCTGCATACATTTTGATTCTAGAAGAATACTTGGCAAAAGCTTACCAAGACAGTTCATCCCAGCAATTCCACTTCAAAGAGTTTATTCTAAGAAAAGAAAAGGAATCCTCTCAAAGATTTATATCCAAGATATTCACTTCAAAGTTTCTTATAACCATTGAAAATGGAAACAAAATTATTATAGTCATATAATGCATCCATTAAAAATGTTATTTTGTAAACTATTTCGTGACATGAAAAATGCTCATGATGTGATGATGTTAAGGATCAAAACCAAATAGAAAAAAGCATCTACTGAAACTGTCTTGGTTATGATCCATTTTTAAGAGATTGAGTAACTATATGCAGCATAATAACACAGAGAAAGTAAATATTGATATAAACTAGCATTCCAGAATTTAACTGCCATTAGTAGGATAACAGATGATTTTTACTTTTTTTTTTGCAATTTTATGTATTTTCCAAATGTTCTTCTGGGAACATGTATTATTTTATTCATCCATGCACTTTTCCTATAAACATGTAGTGACTGTTAGATGCCAATCACTCTAATTTGTGCTGAAAAGGTAAACAGATGTGTTTTTAGTTCTGCCCAGATGTTAAAATTCTTTAAAATTAGGAGGAAGCATTTTTAAAAATTCAGTTTGTTTGACTCAATAATTCTGCTTCTACTAATATGTCCTAAGGAAATAATCAAGAAAACAAAACAAAATTATCATATAGAAATGTTTTTTAACACATTTATAATGACAGCAAAAAAAAATCTAAAAATCACCTAAATATCGAATAGTAAGGGAATGGTTAAAGTAATAACAGCACATCCATAAAATGGAGCTATAGCAAGCCATTAAGATTATGTTACTGAAGATTTTTTTAGTAACATGAGAACACAATATTGTTTTCCACTAAACATCAATGGAAAAAAGGTAGAAAATCACATAGAATCTGATCTCAACTGTATAGCATAACAGTCATAAAAGAGAAATTACAATGTTAACAGGTGTTATTTTTGCCTATATAGTAATGATTGGCTTGTAATTTTGTATCTGTGCTTTTCATATTTTCAGGTTTTCTACAATGAATAAGGTTTAATTTTATAATCAGGAAAGCAGTGTTACTCTGATATTTAAAAACTTGATTCAAGGATAATCTGTTAAAAAATCAAAGAACAATCAAAGAAATAATTTAATGTTTCCTCAAAATCTGCATTGCATGATGGAGAAGGGGGGAGATAATTCCCATGGAGAAAGCTTATGATCCCTTCCTTCCTAGAGCATCCTTGAGAGACAATGAATGACCCTTCAGACAGGAGAACTACATTCATCAGAAGGTCTGAGGGAATTAATTTACTCAGCTTTTGAGGCTGAGCAAGGGAAAACAGAAAGGCACTTGGAGGAGTTGGGCATAGAGCCTCATCCCTAACTTTAGTCTTGGACTGTAGTCTTACACAACCTGCTGGTCTTCCTGGGGCTGTAGCTATACCTTAGGGACAGAGGGTCATTTCTTGTTGCTGCCATTGCCTGGGACATGGCACCTAGAGATCCTCTGACCTCCCTGAGCAGTTGTCATTCAGGGTCAGGTCCTGTCTGTGGTTTGCCTAGAGAGACGTTTCAAAAACAGGGGAACCCGAAGCACCAGTGTCAAGGCAGTCAAAATTTGGCTTCCTATCCAATCTGCTATGATGATTTGGAGCCTTACTATTGCCCCAGCCGTCTAAGTTCAAAAGGAAAGAGCAGGGCTGTGGACCATGTTGACTCTGTTTCAGCCACAGCGAGAGAACTGCCTGCTGGCGCTCATTCTGACTGACACATCTCTCTTGTACTCACACAGGTCCCAAATGAAGCAAAAACAGTAAAATCCCCTCTGTTTAGGGATCATTAAGAGAGTGGGTGCAAGGCTGAAATGGTACGGAGTGTCACTGCACCTATATTCAGTTGTAGATCACACTATGCATTTTCTAAGTTGAAGGGGGAGTGCTATGAGGTAAAAGCAGCAGACTAGTGTGGAAGATTTACACACGTATCTCACTTTCAGCAAACCAAATACCTGAAAACCAGAGTCACAGAAGAGATCAATTTATAGAAAAATTCACTTCACTACCAGTTAGGGTAATTGATTTCCCTTCTGCATTAAAATATAAAATGTGATATTCACCATAACTTGTTTCACACAACATAAAAGCACATGATAATTGTACAAAGGGAGATGTACAGGGAACTTAGAATCCAGCATTCAGACATCACTGCAAAGGATGAAAACATTGCTTTCTCTGACATAGAAGTGTTCATTGACCATGAAAGATGAAAAGTACTTGAAATCAACTGCAAATTATATACAGTCTTTAGGGGAAAGGACTTGGTAATTCTGAATTTTTTGGGAGTTTTTTTTCCTGGCTTCTAATTTGGGTTCGTTATTCAGTTTATGTCAGCAAGGTCATCAGAAGCACTCATCTTAAAATCAGTGTGGCAGGTGTTTTATACATACTTCTACATACAAGTAAACATTTAACACTTGTGCACATAGATATACATGTCACGGACCTAGGACACTCACAAAAAATCAATACAAATCCAACTGTACTCTAAGAATCTGTTTTCCATATGTCACCTGAGGAGTCCCCTGCCTTTCAGAACGCTAGCTCCAGTGTTGGAAATGCCAACCATCACTTTCAATAAGCTTCCAAAACCCTAACCTGTTGGGCAGGAAAGAAAGTACTCTCAAATGCTTTAACTACTCATGCTTCTCTGAATACAGACGGGCTAAAAACATTGATCTTATTGCAGGAGAAATTTAGAAAAACTCCTGGGCAAGCTCCTGAAATTCCCATCTGTAGTTTCTTAGGAACACATAGTTGCCCCTCATTCCTGAATGAGAACGCTTAGCAGCACAGAGGGAGTTGAATCAGAATCCCAAGTGTTTTATGATTCTAATGAAATGCTCTACATATCCAAATACTACTAGAGCATTGAAGGGGAAGAATTAAGTCCCTGAATCTTCAGGAAAGAACGAAAAATGAGAAAATTTGCCTGCATGTACTTAAAACTAGAAGGCATCAAATCAAGACTCCCCCACCCCTTCCCCAAATAGCAGACCGCTGAGGACTGACAAAGTCCCAACCAGGACCTAGTCCTGTCTTGGATATCCCCCTTACATTTTAAGGGCAAAAGAGGAAGGAATGTATGGGGAAAGCAAAGCAGGAATTGAAAGGAAAGTGTCAGGGAGATGAGAAAAGAGTGTTGCATGAAGGAAAAAGGGGATGTGTAAAGAAAGGGAGGCTGATGAAGGGTGAAAAGGAGAAGAAGAGAAAAGAGGATATAGAACAGGAAATAGTGAAATGAGATAAAGTCTCCCTTCCCCATCAACACTCATTCATCAGGCAGTCAGTAAAAAGCAGGGCAAGGTGGCCACCCTCTATCTTGAACCATGCACAATTCAACTCCCAGGCTCCAACGCGAACTCCGGGCACTGTGGATACCTTCTCCCTTTTCCACAAGGGCAAACTCACCTATCAAAGGCCACTGCAGTCATGGAGTAGATGCTAGCAAAGACAGCAGCAATGGGGAAGAAGTTGTGGAACTTGCAGTAGAACAGGCCGTAGTACCACTCGTTGTGGACAGCGTAGGTAAAGTTCACCACGGTATTGAAGGCAGCCATGGAGGCCTCTGCGAAGGCCAGGTTGACCAGGAAATAGTTGGTCACTGTCCTCATTCTCTTGTGGGCCAAGATGATCCACATCACGACCACATTGCCCACCACCGAGGTCACCACAATGACGGTGTAGGCAACTGCCCAGAGGACAATTTGCCATGCTGGCTGCACGAACTGGTTGGGCTCCGAGGTGTTGGTGGAAATGTTTGGGAAGAGGTCTGAGTCCACCGGGAGGACGTTATCCATTCCTCTGCTAAGAGGCTAAGCCCTTCTCTTTGCTCACACACCCCCTTTGCAGCAGGGTCCTGAGATCAAAACCTGGCGTGAGTCCTGCTCAACCAAGACAGAAGAGGAGCAGGATTGCTCTGGACAGAACTCTTTCCTTGTAAGCTGGAGACTTGTCACTCAGAAGATAAATGCTTCTGGATGCGCCGTCTGCTCCTTGTGGCTCTGAATTCCCCCACTTTCAAGCTCCCGGGAGCATTTGAGTTCAGAAATCTCAAGACAAAGTCTCTTCTACGCTGGGGTGAAAAGGAAAGAAATTCCACGGGTCGCCGATCCAGGAAGCAGAGACCCCTGCCTTTCTGCACCTGCTTGGGCTTACAATTCCTGTTTCTCCTGCCTATAGGAGGAAAGGCAGAGCCCTGCGTGAGGACTTGGAGGCGAACCCGGCTGCTCGTCAAAGCGCGACCTGTAAAAGTTCTGAGTCTATGGCCGGGGTTCTGGGTGCCGGTGTCCAGTTAGAGATTTTCCCTTTGCTTTCGCTGCCGCACCGCTGCAGCCACCGTCACCGCCTACAGCTTCGCAGGCGTTTCTGGTCTCGTCCTGCTCTGCTAGGGAGTTAGCAGAACCTCAGCAGGCTGTGCGCGAGGCTTTTATAGCCCGCTGCAAAGACGTCACCGGGAAGGGGCAGTACCTGGGCTGAATACTTGCCAGTCCCCGTGCAAAGAGCGGCAGCTGCACCAGCTGTTGGCAACTGTCACACTCCACCGTCGCAGCCACCACGCCTTTTGCTGCTTACCTGGGGAGCGAGTCTGTAAGCTGGGTGCTCCACGCACTCCGCGAGGGGGCGCTAGGTGGCCTCGGCGTACTTACGCCAGATGGGGTCTGCAGCTGGAAGCACAGCTGCACCAACGGGAAAGGAAAGATTTGCATAGGAGCTGTGGTGATGGACACTCAACTTGCAGAAACGGCAAACCAGAGCGCTGTGACAGCTCTGCAGAGGCGTTTGTGTTGCCTGTGGTGGTGGGAGTAGGGCAAGTGTGGGGGCGACGTGCCAGTGCTGCGCCTCAGTCCTCGCTCCAGCAGCTGCACCGCGGGTTCATTCTAGCGCTACCCATAAGGCAGAGGCGACTATACCGGCTTCCAAGTGTCCGGAAAACAACTTTCCTGAGGCCGTGTTTAGGAAGCACTCCCCAAATACCTAGTTTCTCTGCCACGCCGGCCCATTTTCCTGGGAAGCACTGATAGACTCTAAGATTTGAGGCTACCTCCCAAGTCCCCTGAGGTTTGACCCCTCGGTTTATGAAAAGACCCAGTTGAATCATTTGAAAGAGCCCCTAGGGCAGGCGGTGGGAACTGGGCTGCTCTCCCATAATTACAGACGCGCGACTCTGGGATTTCTTCCAGCACCCAATTTGGGCTCGCGTTCGCCTCCCGCAGACCCAGTAGCTTTTGCCTCAGTCCCTCTCCAGCTTTCGGGCAAGCGCGGGGCCTTGGATGGCTTCCCAGGCTTTTTCATCTTTCTTCCTCCTAGGTTTTTATAGGACCAGAGGGCAGGTCTGTCAGCCTTTTGTCCCCACCCCTGTCGGGTATCTAGGCCTCAGCAACCAGTCCAAGTCCCTTTCAAACAGCCGAGCTGGGACCCGGTACTGGGAGGAGTTGGGAACTGCCCGCTTGTCGGTGCAAATCTTTGTGGAGGAGTCGAGATGGGCTGAAAATCAGAGCGCCTTCCAGCCAGACTACCCAGGAGATACAGTTCCACTGGGGAACCCAACCTTCGGAGTCTTTCTGCCGCCAGCTACCCCTTTCTGCCCCCAAGCCCTTCACTGCGGGGATGGGAACTACGGGACCTGAATGCGGATGGGCAGTCTGCAGGGCGCCGAGGTCTGGGGAGGCGCACGCTACACTGTCTCGGGAGCTCTGTTTACGCACTAGTCCTGGCTGGTTGCGCACCTCTGCGGCAAGTGCGTAAAGCATTTCGCGGAAAGCGCTTTAAGGCTTAGAAATTTACCATACAGGGTTATTCCAGGCTAAAATGTGATCCTCTCGCGAGGGCGTGGAATCTGCTAATTCACTCTGGTTTTGTTGGAGCCTAGATTTCATTGTTTATATATAAAACGCACATTGCATTACCCTGACCTCCAAACACCCCTCAAACCTAAAGGGAAACCTCCAGAGATGCCTTGAAAAGAACACTACCACCTTACCTAGAGGAGCAGCAAAGGAGAACCTTCTATAATTGCTGCTTCCACCACCTCGCAAAGCTGCAGGAGGGTGTGCATATACGTACCTAGTACCACCTTTAATTTTATCTCTTTCACCCTGTCCAGTGGGAGGTCGGCTCCTGTTTTTCGACAGGAACTTTATAGGATGCTTGGGAGTTGTGGGGAGGAAGGGGGGAAGGAAGGTAAGTGGGGAGGAGGGAGTATGGGAGGGGTGGGGGATGAAGAACAGTAATAAACCTAAATCTATAATACAAACTAAGTGTAAAATAAACACTTATCCTCCATTTGTAGTCCAAATTGATACCCTGAGGTACTGGGGTAGGTATACAAAAGGGCAAAAATTTATAGGCAAATGAAAGAGAAAGCCAGTTAACTGTACAAAACGGACAGTATTGTGATGAATGAATATACTGGACACTGCAAGAGAGAAGGGGTGGGGAGTGCATCCAACCTTGTCAATGAGAGGAATTTGGGAGAGAGAAGAAAATCATATGGTGGAGAAGACTGAAGTATGTGTTAAATAAAGATTGAGAAGAGCATGATAGGGAGGTGAAAATGGTCCAGATAGATGTTTTATGTGTCAAACCATGTCACCCGGCCTCAAGTCCCACAAGGATGACACAACTCAGAACATCTATAATTCCTTACTCTGGCTTTTTAAGGGTTTCTATTCCCTGCTCTGAAGTATCCCAAAGGCTGGCCTACCTAGGTGACTGTCGCTCCTGTTCCCAGTTCCTCATGGTAGGTAGCCATGTCCTAAGAGTAGGTATAACTTACTAAAGTGAAGCAAATTCACAATGTGTTCGCTTTAAAACAAATAACCCCCTCAACCATATGGTAACAGAAGGTGTGCTTGGTTCCTGCCCTTTCAGAGGAGCAATGTTTCTAACACTGCCCTACTACAAAGTAGTGACTTTCTTCCCCACATACAGGTAACTACAGGTAACTTGGAACAAATGTATAGACAAGATTTTATATGCCCCCCCCCCTCCGTGCCGCAACAGTTGCTATTCTTTACTTAGCCTCTTTTTTCCATTTCCATGTCTACTGACTGCCTTCCTTGACCCACAGCAGGCTGATGGGTCCAAAGTAAATCCTGTTGACAACAGTGCAAACCCTTCCTTATTTGTCTAAACTTTTTAAAACAATACAGACAGAAGCACAAATATACACAATACTCATTCATACATGTAAGCGTAGACAAATACAAGTCTTTCACTGGATATTTTTTTCTCTAAATATCATCTGACTACTTGAGAAACACTGGGGATAGTCACCATTTTCAACAGCTAAGTATTATTCTTATGGCACCTATACCATAGCTTCTACCTCTCTTCCCCAACTCATGATAATTCACGTTGTTTCCAGTTTTTCCTACAAAAGACAATGCTGAAATAAGCATTTTAACATATATCTCCATGGTCTGATGTTTTATTTCTGTGGAATATATTCTCACAGAAATATACATATCGTTATATGTATATATTTGTGTTACATACTTCTGTTTCATGTTACCAGATTGCTTTCTAAAAGGGTATAATGCTGTTATATTTCATTAGCAATTACCGTTTCCCTGGCATCTACCCTAATAATTAGTATTAAAGGTCATTTTAGTTTTTGGTAGTCTAAAATATATAAAATATAACATTGCTTATACATATTTTATTTTATTTTCCTGACAGCTAGAGAATTTGAACTTCTTTTTTAAAACTATATGAATTTTCATTCTGTAAATTGTTTATTCACATCCCTTGCCCCCTTTCCTGTGGATTACTTTCAGTCGTTTTTTTTCTAAGTGTTCTTTGTGCAAGTATAAAAACTATGCCTGTCATGAATATTTCAAATATTTTTCTAATGCTACTACTCAGCTCTTGATTTTAAGTGTCATAAAAAATTAAGCCATTTTTATATAATCTGTACTTCAACAGTATTGGGGGTTTGAGTCATTGTTTGAAAAATTCTTACCAAATTCAGGCTTTTCCACATAGTCTCTTGGTTGTTGTTTTTCATTGTTTCACTTTTTTACATTTCAGTCTTTAATTCACCTGGAGTTTTTAGTTTTGTTATGTAAAATATTTTTTCATGTAATTAGCTAGTTAAGACAGCATCATCTATTTTTCTAGGGAATTAAACCATTACCATTTTTATAGGTTAAATTTTCAAATATATGTGATTTAATTTTTTTATTTTCCAGTCTTTCCCACTGACTTATTTGTCTATTCTTATAGCAATATCATATATGTGGTATATATGTATATGATTTATATGATCTCCTACTTTTCCTAGCCCCTTTAAAATTAAAGAGACATATGACCAATTCAGTTAAAAGTTGTGAGTGGCAAAATGAGTATCACTCCTAGGCTGACATAGAAATGTGTGTGTGTGTGAGGGGGGAAGAGAGAGAGAGAGGGAGAGAGGGGGAGAGAGAGAGAGAGAGAAAGAGAGAGAGAGAGAGAGAGAGAGAGAGAGAGAGAGAGAGAGAGAGAGAGAATATGTCTCAATCATTTTGGATTCCTGAATGACTACGTAATACAGGCTTATCTATTTTGAATTGTCACTTAAACTTTTACAAATGTATTCAATTTTTCAAAACTCAAACAAAAATTGTGTTAGTATTCTAATTGGAACTGCCTACATTTATTTTTGACAAAATGGATCTTTTATTATTTTTATTGAAATAATGTTGGTTTACAACCCAGTATGTGTTTTAGGAAAACAGGTTTACACCTCTTCGAATGTATGTTACCACACCATACCTGCCACCACAAAATGGACATTTTTGATATTAAGTCCATTTTTTCATGAGAGAATATGGTATGTCTTTCCATCTCTTCAAATCTTGTTTTATGCCTTTCAAAGAGGTTTAGTTAAAATAGATCGAGTTTTTTTTAATGCAACAAATATATATATTGCACATGTACTACCATGTGAATTGCAGGATAACATGTTAGACAGATGCAAGGTGAGTCAACTGTAGGTCAGCCCTCAGGAGCTTGTATTGGAGATCATCATTATAGTATTGAATGATTATTAACCTTCATGGAGTAGGTCTAATCATGTGACTAGCTTTATTTCCATATATTTTATGGCTTTTGTTTTTATTGTAAATGAGATTTTTCTATTCCTTTATTCCTTACTGTGTACATATTAATATATATATGTCTGTGTATATACTCTAGCCATTTTACCAAATTTCTTATACACACTAATGTTTTTAATTTAAATCTTAGTTTTCAATCACATCATTAGTTTTCTTCTCTCATTGAATTTCTCTGTTAAGTTTAAAATGGTGATGGCAGGCATTTCTGTATAGCTTTTGATTTTTAATTAAGATGTCTTTAGACTACTTAAGACAATATTTGTTAAATTTGCTAAACAGCCTTTTATGTGTATTTCCTGTCTACTTTATCTTCAAGTGTTGATAGGAATGTCTTACAATTTATTTTTAAATTCCCTTTTCGGGATCTGTTGGTTTAGTTGTGTAATTTTTTTCACTAGTTTGTTGACAAAGTGGATTAAGTGAATAGACTTCCCAGCACTGACCTGAACGCTGACCCACCTTAGAGTTCTTGGCATGCATTCTGCTTGGCCAGAAGCTTTATCATTGATTTGCTATATTGTTGGATTCAACTTGCTAATGTTTTATTTAGCATTTTTTGCATCTGTTTTCCTAAGTGAGGTTTGATGTATAGATTTCTTTCCTTGCTTTTTTTCCTTTTCTATCTTGTTCAGATTTTGCTGTTAGAGTTATACATTAAAGAAAAATTAATTGGGAGACATCTCAGCTTTAACTGTGACCAGGAATATTAGTCCTGGTTCCTAAACCAGCAGCACTGGCATCACCCAGGAGCTAGATGGAAATGCAAATTCTTGCATACAGAACTACTAAACTAGAGTCTGCATTTTAATAAGACTCTAGGGGATTTGTATGTACAAAGTTTGAGAAGCTTAAAATAGGTCTAATACTTTCCAAATTTTTTGGATGATAGGACTCTTTCAGTAGCTTGAAGTAAACACATTAAGTTCCCTTGAAAATTTTGATTGGGTGGGCCTGGTGGTGGTGGGGGGCGTCAAGTGATCTGTGTTTTTACTAAGTACCCTGGATCTGTGGTCTCTTCAAGCTATTCTTGGAAAAATGTGGGTCCTTTATTTTATTTTATTTTATTTTTTTAAAGATTTATTTATTTATGCATACAAGCACTGGGGTACAGACCAGAGGTGTGGGGGGGTGAGAGGATTCACCACAGAGAGCAGAGAGCAGAACAGGCAGATCAACAGAAGTACACTGCTGAGGGGAGCAGCGGGC
>JAGFMF010011626.1:4777777-4789921 GCA_019455555.1 Galemys pyrenaicus
GGAGAATTGCCTTTTTAGCTCTTTTGCCCATTTTTTGACTGGGTTGTTTTCTTTTTTTCTGTTTAGTCTGGTTAGTTCTTTGTGGATCTGTGTGATAAGACCCTTATTTTTTTAAATTTTATTATTATTTTTTATTTATATATATTTGGCATCAATTGTAATCCCCATGTAGTCCCCATCACCATATCACCAGTGCACCATCACCTCAGTCCCCCGTGCTCCCGTCTGCGCTTTTTTTTTTTTTTAATGATGGGATGCAAAGGGAAAAAAAGGCTTGACTGTGGATCGTGAGGGGTTTATGCAACATGAAATATGTCAGATGGAGAAAGAAAATACCACATATCATGGATAAAGAAACAAAGCTAACAAAGTACAAAACTGAAAACAAACCCTTAGATTCTGACAATAGAATGCTGATTACCAGAGGGGAAGTTTGATTGGGCATGATGGTGGATGGAGATTAGATGTTCCACAGTGATTAAAATATGTCTATGTATATGTTGACATATAAAGCTTCTTTATGCTACAATTTTAAAAAGAATAATTAAAAGGTTATATTTATAATTTTAAAAATGAAAGTAGTTATGTAAGTTCCTTTAAATTTTCCTAATTTTTTTTTCTTTAATGCTTTGGGCACAGATAACATCACACTTGATTTTTAAAGTCATTTCTTTGGGTCTTTTAATACATCTACTAAATAGTCTATCTAAAATTTAAAAAAATTAAATATTTTATTTATTTATGCATACAAGAACTGGGGCACAGGCCAGAGGTGTGGGGGTGGGGGATGAGAGGATTCACCAGAGACAGAGTGGGGAGTGGAAAAGGTGGAT
This sequence comes from Galemys pyrenaicus, assembly GCA_019455555.1. NCBI lineage: Eukaryota > Metazoa > Chordata > Mammalia > Eulipotyphla > Talpidae > Galemys > Galemys pyrenaicus. The sequence continues at coordinate 4,778,611 of JAGFMF010011626.1, forward strand.
CCACTGAAATACACTATTGAGGGGAGGAGCAGGTGAGATAGAAGACGACTGTTGCTCCAAGTGGGTCGCCTCAGTGGTGGGTATAGAACTCGTGCTGCAGTGGCTGCAGATAGCTTCATAGTGCTGCACTTTAACCCCATATGCCACCAGGGAGGCCCATAGTCAAATTTTGTTTTGTTTAGCTTCTGAAGGTCGTGTTTTTCTTTCTCTGTGCTTGAATCTCCTTAAGAACACTTATTGTTGTTATTAATGTTTTATCCAGTGTCTACTTCTTTCAGCAACTCTCCTGAGCACATTTTCAGATTGTCCCTTTCATCTTTCCTGGCTACTAGGTGGCTTTGCATAAGTTGCTATTTTCTTTATTGTGTTACCAGGGCGTGGGCAAGGCAGTTAGAGCATCCTAGCCAGTGGGCGATCAGAGGGTGCCTAGTCATGACAGAAGTGGGAGCGTTGGGGTTAGGGCCAGCTGTCCCCTCCTCCTGAGTACTCACATGGGCTGTGAGAGTTCTGCTGTGATACCTCCAGAAAGCCTCCCGACATTCCATTCTTCTCTCTCCTTTTCCTATCTCAGGGACAGGGAGACCTTACTCATTCTTTCTTCCCTCTAGGTCCTTTGGGCATCAGGGTGACACTGGTACCCAACAAGGATTAGATATCTGCCCCCACTTTCAGATCTCTGAGTACCCAGCTAATTTGCTATGGTCCGTGGCCTTCCAGAGGACACTGTAGTTCTAGTGTTCTGTTGACTCCATTCCCAGCAGGCACCAGTGTCCACTGTCTAGTTGTCCTTAAGGGCCTCAGGTCACTTGGTTAATGAGAGAGAACACTGGAGTTGGCAGGGAAAGGCAAGGCAGCTGAATTTAGGTTTCCATAAATCCTGTTTTTCTTAAGCCACTGGTATAAAAGCATTCCCCCTCCACAAAGTTAATAAATTATTATTAGTCTCTGACTCCTTCCTCAGCCATTTCTTAACAAGAACACTGTCTGGTATGCTTATATTTCTTTCAAATTAGATTGTTAGTTCCCTGAGGGTAGGAATGGTAAGTGTTATACAGCTATTCATTCCATAGCCCTTTTTTCTATACAGTGTTTTGCCCATAGGGGATGATCAATATGTGTGTATTGAATTGGATTGAATTTCCCCACCACGGTTGAATTTAGAAAGGGAGGCAGCCACAGATCAGAAGTCATCTAACTATAAATCTTCTTAACACAAAACAGTAAACATTAATAATAATAATAGGAAGTAGAGGATAGCTGGGCCCTAAACTGTGCTTGACCCAACGTCACTCTATTTGACTTTTGTCAGCACCTCTGGTGTGTAACAACTTGAGTACCACAATGATAACTCTGTGGGTATTATTTCCCTCCCACTTTGGGGGTACTCTGGACATTTGGTGTTCATTTACTGAGCTGTGAGACCCCTGAACTGAGCCAACGGTGGTGGGCATGGTCTGCTCAATCACAGTCTGGGCAGAGGCTGTGGTCTCTGAAGAATTCCAGTGCAGACTTTGCTTACCGTGGGGAGATAAACTTCAGTAGACCTTTAGGGAACTATAACCTAGGGGCTGTCTGAGGAAGTTGGTCACTAAAAGCCTTGAAATTAATTATTTTGTTTTAGTTGAACTGGTTGAGAGTTGTCATTGAGATGGCAGTTGCAAGAAAAAGGATATGGGGAAGGGAGTGAAAGAGGGAGAGGGGAAGAGAGAAGACAGGGAACATTCTGGGTGCACTGATAGCCATAGGGACAGAATTTAATTTTTAGTTCCTGGGGTAGAAACCAATATGAATATAGGCAGAAACTGATAGTGTATTTGGGTTTTTGTTTTTTTTTTTGCATAGAAGAACTGGGGTGTAGGTCGGAGGTAGGGTGATTGACAGAGTGGGGAGTGGGGAGCAAAACAGATCTACTGAAAGACACTGCTAAGGGGAGCAGCAGGAGAGACAGGAGAGGTCTGCTGTGCCTTATGTGAGTCAGCTGCCTGGACAGGGATCCAACTCAGGCTGTAGTGGTTATAATGTTGTCTTAACCCCTAGACCACCAGGGGGGCCCTGCCTGGGAAATTATTTTAAGGATAGTATATGTGAGCATGCAAAGTTTGCTGAAGAACATACAAAGTGACTGTAGTGCCAGGAGGGCATGGAGCAGGTCATCTAGGACCCGGGCAGGTGGGTAAAGGAGACGTCCTGAAGCCCTTAGTGGCTTTTTCAGGCTTTTATTGCTCTTTCTATCAGACATGACCAGGTACACGGCAGGCAGGGGAGCAGGGAGCCGGGGCCTCCTATCCCCCAGCGAGTCTCCACTCTCTCTGGGTTCTTTAGCCTCTGCTCTCCTGCTGCTGTCTTCTCCTCTGCACTCTTTCTCTGCTGGCGTCCCTGTGACGCCACCTTTCTATGCCCTCGTGTCTCAGCCCAGCGGCACCCACTTGCGCATGCGCACACCCTACTTGAGGTGCCTGCCATGAGGCACATGTGCAGGACCTCAGGTATCTATCATAGACACCAATGCTGGGAGGGTGGAAAAGCCTGACCAATTTTCACTGACCCTACAGTGACTATGAGCGTATGCATGTTTCTTTGCAGAGCAGAAAGAAAAGGAAAAAAATAGACATTTCTTTCTAAATTTTAAAACTATAATATATAGAGGGTAGATGAAAAATTAATGAATGTGTCAATTGTGGTTCTTTCACTTCCATTCCCCGGGATTTATGGCTTTTGTGTGATGCTGTTTTGCAAACATCCCAGGCCCGGTAGGTTCACTGTGGGCTCTAGCGATTTGAAGGAGAATTTTGGAGCCTTTGGCATCATTTTCAGGTTTTAATGGTAAGCTGGGGGCAGGGGGAACAACAAGCCAGCAGGGAGATGGCAACTTGAGCCCCCGGCAAATCTCTATATGCTCTTTTCTCTGGCATTCTCTTATGGTCTCTTCTCATAATAGTGGTCTTCCTCTCACAGCCATTCCACCCACCCTAGCCATTTTTTCTTTTGTCTCTGACTGATGCTGCCCTTATAGCCCCAGCCTCTACCCTCAGGTGTGCACACTTAGGCACACTCACAGCATGCTCCAGGTGTCAGTATTTTATTTCGTCCCACATAACTGAAAAACAGATGTTTGTGGAGGGCTGCTGCAGCAGGAAGACACAGAGCAGGTTCTCTATGATCTGGGCAGGTGGGTAAAGAGGAGTCCTGGAGCCCTCGGTGGCTTTTTTAGGGTTTTACTGAGCTTTCTGCACAACTAGCAGTGAGGCAACTAGCTAGCCCCCCTCCCCCTTCTAAGCATGCCCATACCCTACTCCAGGTGCCCACCATCAGGCACGGTGTAGGACCACAGGGGTTATCACCGATGCTAATGACAGGAGGGCAGAAGAAATCCTGACAACTTCCTCTTAGCCTACAAAGGTATTAGCCTTTGGTACCAAATCTTTATGGGTTGAGGTATAAATTGATATGATCTCTCTGAATGATAATTTAAATTACGTTTTAAAAACTTAAAGAATATCTAATTTTTTAATTTCATGATTTCACTTCTAGGTTTTTATTTTAAAGAAAACACCAGAGATGTACACAGGGAAGTTTCACTGCAACTTTATATGTAATAGCAAATAGTGAAAACAAATTAAATGTTTAATACTGGAAGTTCATTTAAATAATTTATAGCACATCCATATATGAACCAGCCATTAAAATCATATTTTCCATGTCACTTTAATGATGTCGGAAAGGGCTTATAGATTGTTGAAAGCAGCAAGATGCCAAACAGTGTCTATAATTTGATGCTAATTCTGTGAAAATTATTACATATGAAAAGACTGGAATGTGACCCATCAAAACATTCACAGTCGTAGCACTGAGGCAATTAAGTTTTTCTTTCTCCATTATTTAGTATCTTCTTTCGACTCATCTTCTATGATGAATATACATTTCCTTTAGTATCAGAAAAAAATAATTTTTAAAAGAACTCTCTAAAATTAGAAAGTCAAAGGTACATTCTGAGGACCTGCACTGTAAAATCCATGTGATTTAAGTGATTAACTTGTAAAAACGACCTTCAGGAAAATGAAACTCATGTTGCAAAGAGAAAAGCTATCATATTTTTCTGCCCTCTGGCCAATGGTATAATGATGGACACCTGCGGTCCTGCACGCCTGCCTAAGCTTAGACACCTGTGCATAAGGCCGGCTCGCGAGGACACCAGCAGAGCAGAGCAGGAGAAGCAGAGATGAGAGGCTGGAGAGCCCAGAGAGTGAAGATGCGCGGGGGCTAGAGCCCTGCCGGCCTCCTGGCCCCCGGCCCCTTGCCTGCCGTGTACCTGGTGGCCTCAGATAGTAAATACATAAAAAAGCCACCGAGGGCTCCAGGACTCCTTCCTTGACCCGTCTGCTCGAATCATCGAGAACTTGCTCTGTGCCCTTGCTGGCAGCACACAAAGCCTTTGTTGATCAAGTGGAGGTCATCTCCACTCAAGCGGGACACTCAAAGACCTCAACCCACCACTCTTACACCAGAAACTCTTTCAAGGACAAGACCCAATGAGAGTCACGTGTAATTGAAATCACCTGGACTTAATGCACGAGGGACGCCAATTAAAGCCTCTGCATAAATGCGGGAGTCTGGCTGGTGAGTGTGCGGAGCTGCCGACCTGTGGCGGGACCAGCCTTGTCTGTAAGTTTCTTGCTTGTTAGAACAGCCCTACCCGGCTGGAGTGGTGAGCCCCTTTCTTTGGTGTCTCCTTGCTTGCCATATACACATTTCAGCCAGGGAACTCTGGAGGTTTTCTTTTTTTTAAAGATTTATTTATTTATGCATACAAGAGCTGGGGTGCAGGCCAGGGTCGCAGGAGGTGAAAGATTCACCAGAGACAGAGCAGGGAGCAGAACAGGCAGATCGACTGAAGTGCACTGCTGAGGGGAGAGGCAGGAGAGGCCTGCTGAGCCATGTAGGTCCCTTCCCGGGCCAGGGATCTGATTCGCGCTGTTGTGCAGTGGATGCTTCACAGAGGGGCGCTCAACCTGCTGCGCCACCAGGGAGGCCCAACTCTGGAATTTTTCAACCAACAATCTGTGTGTAAAATTGGTTTTATTCATGGTAATTGTTTGGACTTCTGGAATGGCCTCCAGGAATACTAACTGGAATTTCATGGCTTCTTGCGGCTCAGGGTAGTGGTTTGCTGTCACCTGGAGCTAACTAACTCAGTCCTGGGTCTCAGTCCTGGATGTTAGAGGGACTCTTTGGAAAGGCCAGTTCTGCAAAGGCAGCTCCTTAGAGAGCACTGGCGTGTATTCACCACTGCTGCACTGGAAGCACCCCCTAGCAGACGCTGAGCCCCGCAGAGCAGCGTTCTTTCCTGCTGAGGAACAACTGAAAAGGCTCTGCTGGCGCTTCTGCAGCTCCTGGCCGGGTCTTGGTTAGAAGTGTTAATTTACCTGGTTATTTTGGGTTCAACTGCAGTTCCATCACAGACCCTGGAAGGATATCTCACTTAAAATTTTAATCCACTTCTTTCACATCAAAGTAGTTCATGGTAATTGGGGTGGGGTAGGACATTTGGAAAAGGAGCATGGAGGGGAAAGTAAACAGCAGGGCTTAGGGATGACTCTCCAGGGGGTCGCTGGCTAGAGCTTCCTGGTGCTCTTCCACTTGCTCCCCCACACCAGGACAGACAGGGAGCACAGACCGGCCTGGCTTATGGCAGAGAGACCTATGAGAAATGTATCCCCAGGTGATTTTGTCCTTGTGTGAACTTCATAGATTGTACTTACACAAACTTAGGTGGCATAAATCTAGAGCCCCACCCCAGACCTACTGTATTAATTTGTCATAACAAAACACAGATTGTGTGACTTAAACAACAGAAAAGCGTTTCTGTTTCTTGCAGTTCTGGAGGTTAGAAGTTTAAGACCAAGGTGGAGCAGGCTTGGTTTGCCCTGAGGCCTGTCTCCTGGCCTTGCTGATGATGGCTTTTGTGTGCACACATCCCAGATTCCTTTGTCTTAATATCCATTTTTCAAATATAATGTCCAATCAGCTCTAAAATATGAGTAAATAAAGGAAATAATTATGTTTATTCTGAATGATGGAATAATTAAAACCATGATTAATATTGATCCAGTTCTGAAAACAAAAGCACTGGAAGTGATCTAAACATGGAATCCTAATTTTTTTTTCCCCCTTGTAGATAAAGATTCCAGTCTAATACTCTATCAGAGCTTGTTTCATTCCCTTTATAAGACATCAGTTAAATTAGATTAGGGTCTGCCCTAAGACCCTCATTTTAACTTAATTTTAAAGTCTCCAAATAACAGTCACAATATGAAGTACTGACGGGTTAGGGTTTCAGCAGATAAATTTGGGAGAGACACAGCTTAGCCTATAATACCTGTTGAAATAGGAACTGCATTTTCTTTATTATATCTTATCTGTCTTTGGTATCATGGTAATGCACACATAATACAATTATTTTGGAAATATTCTGTTCAAAGTTTTGGTAGAGTTTGGGAAGCAGTGGCTTTAATTTTTCCTTAAATGTTTGGAAGTATTAAATCAGATGATTTGAAGCATCTTGTTGTGGACTTTTCTTTGTTGGGAAGTTTTGATTCCTTTTCATTTTTCTTACTCCAGATAGGTCTATTCAAATTTTTGCTATCCTCTTCATAACCTCATGATCCTTTGTACTTTTGTGGTGATTAATTGTAAAATTTCCTCTTTTTTTAAACTTCTTTATATATATTTGACATCAGGAGTAGTTCCTGTGGAATTCCCACCACCATTTCACCAGTGCACCATCACCTCAGTCTTTTGTGCACTTCCTGTCCCCATCCCAATCCATCTGCCTCCCCGCTCCCCACAAATGTCTCTGATTTATTTTGTCTGTTTTTTTTTTTATTGTTATTCTTTCCCCTGATCCCTTATTTGGTTCCCTTATATTCCATCCGATATTTTTCTTTCCCCTTCTGACTTATTTCACTGAGCAAAATCTCTTATAGTGCCATCCACCTTGCTGTGAATGTCATTAGTTTATCTTTTTTGATCGCTGAATAGTATCCTATTGCATATATGTACCACATCTTCTTGATCCAGTCATCTATTTTTGGGCATTTGGGTTGTTTCCAGTGTTACCCATTACAAATAGTGCTGCAGTAAACATAGGGGTACAAGTATTCTTTTGAATCAGGGTTTTTATGTCCTTTGGATAGCTCGCTAGGAGTGGAATTGCTGGGTATTGGTAGCTCCATTTTTAGTAGACTCAGGAAATTCCACACAGCTTTCCATAGTGGTTGGACTAGTTTGCATTCCCACCAGCAGTGTAGGAGAGTTCCTTTTTCTCCACATCCTCTTCAATATTTGTTGTTGCTGTTTTTAATATGTGCCGTTCTTACTGGTGTAAGGTGGTATTGTTACAGGCAACCCTGAAATAAAATTGCCTGACTGGGTCCTCATCTGTGCACTCGAAATAAGCTCCAACTGCACACATGACAAAGGTTAATAGAAGGGGAAGGTTACAAAAGAAGGGGAAATAAAAGAATGAATAACACAAGGAGAAGAGAGGGATACAAATCTGTAAATGTCCTACCAGTTTCTCTGAGCTGGAACCCAACGGCACTCTGAGAGCTGGCTCTGAATGAAGAGAGCAGGCTCTGAACAATGAGACCTCCAAGTCCCACATGTCTGTTTTTATGCCAAGCCTGGCTGCTTAACTCCACCCTCAGGTCCCAGTAATCCACTCTTCGATAATGACCTTATAGGATTTGTGGTTTTGGGATATGGGCTGTGGTTGGTCTGGAGTGGGGATTGGAGTCTATAAACCTATTTGTGTAATCCCTTCAGGTCTACTTTTCCTCCTAACAGTATCTCATTGTGGTTTTAATTTGCATTTCCCTGATTATGAGGGATGTTGAACATTTTTTCATGCCTGTTGGCCATTTGCACTTCCTCTTTGGACAAGTATCTTTTAAGTTCTTCTGCCCATTTTTTGACTGGATTGTTTACTTTGTTTTTCTTGAGTCTTGTAAGTTCTTTGTATAGTTTTGTGATCAGTTGTGTCTAGTGCAAAAATTTTTTTCCAGTCAGTGGGTATCTCATTGTTTTGGTTAATGTTTCTTTTGCTGTCCAGAAGCTTTTCAAGTTGACATAGTCCCAGCTGTTTATCTTCTTCATTTTCTTTGCTTTGGGGGATGTGTCTTTAAAGATGTTACTGAGATGTATGTCTTGTAATGTTTTACCTATGTTTTCTTCTATATATTTAATGGTTTTGGGTCTTAAGTTCAGTTTTTTCTATCCATTTTGAGTTGATTTTTGTACATGGTGTGAGGTAGTGGTCTAGTTTCATTCTTGGGCATGTGGCAGTCCAGTTTTCCCAGCACCATTTCCTCATAAGTTGAGTCTTACCTGAGTCTTCTTTTGTGCTCTCTCTTGCTCTCGTTTTTTTTTTTTTTTAGATCAGCTAAATATTTGTCAATTGTTCAAAAGAAAAAGCTCTTAGTTTCACTGATTTCTTTTTTTTCTATTTCACTCATTTCTGCTCTATCTTTGTTATCTCATTCTTTTTAGTTTGGACTTAGTTTTATCTTTTTTTCTGAGGTGTGAAAGTTAGGTTGTTTATTTGAAATCTTGTATTTGAGAGTTTTTTAAACACAGGTGTTTGTTATTAACTTTCCTCTTAGAACTGCTTTTGCAGACCCTATTGTTTTTGGTATATTTCTATTTTCATTTGCTTCAAAGTATTTTGAATTTACCTTTTGATTTCTTTGCATGGTGGTTGTTAAAAGTATACTGTTTAATTAGTTCCTTATTCATTTTGATTTACCTTTTTATTCTTGCATCTTGAATTAAGGATTTAATTAATTTAAATCAGTGATTTAAAGTAATACTACACATTACTTCAGTTGTATTCAGTAGACTCTGATAAGTGTTTGTCACTGTATTTTAGAAACATTATGACTTACATTTACTCTGTTACCCAGAAGTTGCTTAAAGAAGTTTTAAAAATAGTTTTCAGATGAAAGGGAAACTTTTTTTTTTTCCTAGTATTTTCCAATATGGCCAGAGAATTTTTTATTTTGACTTTATTGAGAAGCCTATGTGATCTAATATATAGTCCTTTTAATGAATAGTCTATATACACTTGAAGATATATTTTCCACTCCTGAAGTATACATTTTGGTATAAATACATAATAGCTATGTAATTGATTATGTTGTTCAGGCTTTCCGTATGTTTTTTTATTTGTGCCCACTCTCAGGTCATGAATTCAGAGTGGTATGTTCAAATATCTTGATACTAGAGTGGTTCTTCTATTGCTCCTTGTATCTCCCTTCTTCTGTTTATGAGAATGGCTGCTGTGTTATTGTGGGACATGGGTATTTATAACTGTTTTCATGGTGAGTCATGGCCTTTAACATTATAAAACATCCTTATTTATCTTGTTAATGCTTTGTTTTTGGTGTGAACTATGCCTTGCCTGTTTTCAGGATCTCAGATCCTATGTTCCTTTTGTTTGCATTTGCTTGATATAACCTCACCTAGGTCTTCAGTTTTCTGAGTCACTGTTTTATATCTGCTTCTAGTATATAGACAGCACCACTGTGAAAATCACTTAAGTGAGTTAAACCTATTCATATTCAATGATTTGGCTGATATATTTGGTCTTAGGTCTGTGATGCTATTTTGTTATATTCCTGAGGTTTTGTTTATTTTTACATTTATGGGCACAGGAATGAATTATTTTACAGTCTGTTTGCATTAAAATTTTATTTTGATATTTGGAAATATGTATTTTCTTTCTAGTAGCTACCATTATATTAGTGTCTTATAATATTCTTAGATCAAATAGAAGCCTATTCACCAGCTTTAAATGATATCCTGAATCTTCCACCCAGGTATGATCTATGAGCTTTTCCTACTGAATTACAATGCTAAGATGTTGTCTATGGAGGTAGAAAGTGCTAATCAGTAATTTCATATGGTTTAATAATTTTTTTTTACTTCTCCCATTTTTTGAACTTGCATTATTTCTTCTTAGAATGAGTACACATTAAGTATTATTTTCATTCACATATTGCCCTTTTATTGGGGGGGGGGGGTTCTTAGATATATAATGAAGTATAGTCATTGTTTGCCAGCAGTCTTTTTACCTGGGGTTTCTGAATTGATCTTTTGGTTGAAAGATGCTCATTTTGTAGTAAATTATTTAGGAATTTCTCCTAAGTGAAGTTTTGCCTTTTTCCCCTAAATTTATTTTCTTATATCATTGTTCACTTTTGTACAATAATTGGTTTCTCCGCTTGGGTCCCCATAGTTCTCCATGACCATATCACCTGTGAACCATCATTATCATCCCATGTACTCTTCCCTTCCCTGTTTTGACCCCTCTTCCTCTCCCTCACTTTCTATATGCCTCAGATCTACAGTGGAACTTGACAGTTTTGTCTTTTTCTTGATTTTGTTCTGTTTCTCTGTAGTCCACATATAAGTAAAACCATCTGATAGTTATCTTTTTCCTTTTGACTTGTTTCACTTAACATATTCCCTTCAAGCTCCATTCATGTTGCCACAGACGGCATGGGTTTATCTCTTTTTGATTGCTGAGAAGTAGTCCATTATGTATATATACCAAACTTTTTGATCCATTCATCTGTTTTGGGGCATTTCAGTTGTTTCCATATCTTGACTATTGTAAATAGTGCTGCAATAAACAGGAGTGCAGATTTTGTGTTCTTTGGGTAGATTCCTAGGAATGGAATTGCTGGATCATATGGTAGATCCAGAAATTCTAGTGTTTTTGGGAACCTCCAAATAGTTTTCCATAGTGGCTGGACCAGTGTGCATTCCTACCAGCAGTGTGAGAAGATTTCTTTTTCTCCACATTCTCGCCAGCATTTGTTGTTTCCAGTTTGGAAACAACATTGATATGAGGTGGTATCTCATTGTGTAGTTTTGATTTGCATTTTCCTGATAATTAGTAATGTTGAACATTTTTTCATATGTCTGTTGGCCATTTGCATTTCTTCTTTGGACAAGTGTCTTTTTTAGTTCTTCTGACCATTTTATGACTTGGTGTTTCATTTTAAAGACTGTTTTCTAAAGCCTTCATATTTGAAGATTAGCTTTAGCATATATGTATATTTTATTTTGAAAGTAATATGTGTATTTATAAAAGTTCACCTAATGTTTATATAGAAATGGAACATACGGGCCTCCCCGGTGGTGCAGTGGATTAAGCAACACACTATGAAGCAAACCACAGCCACTGCAGCACAAGTTCGATCCCTGCTGCCGGCCAGGGAGGGGACCCACATGGCGCGGCAGACCTCTC
>JAGFMF010011626.1:4789971-4807815 GCA_019455555.1 Galemys pyrenaicus
CCCCCCCCACACCTCTGGCCTGTACCCCAGTGCTTGTACGCATAAATAAATAAATCTTAAAAAAAAAAAAAAGAAATGGAACATACATCATCAGTATCTAAATAAATAAATCAGAAAGTAAACATTGCTAACACAAGGTAGAAGAAAAAAGTATTACCAGTAACACCAGAGTCTCCTTGTGCCCTCTCATAGTCATCAACACTGTTCAATTGTGCCATAGGACAATTTGGATGTTTTTGAGGTACAATGAAATTGTACCTCTCTAGCTTCTCTCACCCTATATTATAATTGTGAGATTATTTTGTTTTGTTTGTAAAGGAGTTTGTTCATTATCACTGTCATATAATGTCTTATTGTTTGAAAATACCTCGTTCATTTACTGTTGGTGGACATTTGATTGGCTTTAGTTTTATTTTTTGGCAATAAGAATGTTCTTTCTTTTTTTTAAACATGTTATACATTTTGTTGGATGTGTGTCTAGGAATATAATTGATGGGCTATTAGGTTTACATAGTTGATATTTATAAACATGTATTTATTTGTGTCAGTTACATTCAACATACAACACATGAGTTTTACAGCTGCTCCACTTTCTTGCTAGTGAGTAATATTGTTTATGTGATTTCTACCATTCTTATGGGTGAAATATGCTTGATGGGTATCCAATAGGGTGTTTTTGTTTAATTGAGGTGGCATTAGTTTACTATATTGGGTAGGGTAGGGTTTGGTTTATCACCATGAGTTTGTATTTCTCTGAATGAAGGAATGTGATGGAGTATATTTTAATATATATATATAAAGTGTCTTGTTTGCTCAATTTGTTTTCTAGTTGGTTTGTCTCTTACTGATTTCTAAGAGGTTCTTATATGTTTCAGAAATGTGTCCTATTTCATTTACATGTGTTGCAAATCCTCTCGTGCTCTGGTTTGCCTTTGTTTTCTGATAGTTAGAAATTCCTAATTTTATTGTATCCCAGTTTATCAACATTTCCCTTTCATTTTGGTTGACACTGTGCCTTAAATATTTACTTGCCTCAAGATGATCATGTTCTCAAGCTACCTTTCATTAAGGTTTTTTTTTAAAACTTTAACATACATCTAAATCTACAATCTGTTTGGATTTAACATGAACGATGTGAACTAAGGGGTTCGTGTTCATCCTTGATACTCAATTATCCTACAACAGTTTTTTAAATAAAATGTTCTTTCTCTATTATAGTCACTGCCATTTCATCCAGAAATGAAGTAACTATTTAAGGATTCTCTGTTTTGCAACATTGGTCTTTTAGATGTCCTGGCCCCAGTACTACTATAAATTTATACAAAACTGTCTTGTAACCTAGCAGTAGAAGTTTTCCAACTTTCCCCCTTTAATATTACTTTAACTTTTCTTAGTCTTTGTATGTCCACACAACTTTTAGAACTAAATTAACAATTTTTAACAAAAAAGAAACTCTTCAATCATATAAATTGAGATTGTTTTCAATTTGTAGATTAATTTTGGAATGATTTACACCTTTTTAAATATTGAACGTTCTAATTCAAGAATGCGGTATGTCTGTACTTATTTAGTTTTTAATGTTTCTCAAGTAAGTTTTGTAAATTTCAGTATGGAGATCTTGCATGTCTTGCATTAGATGTATTGCTAGACATTTGATCATTCTGATACTATTGTAAGTGATAATTTTTATATTTTACTATATAGATAATATGGTTGATTTTTGTGTGCTGACCTTATGCTTGTGATTTTTGGTAAGTTCACTCATTAATTCTTGGCTTAAATTTACATTTCTATGTATGCTATCATTGGAAGTGAAAAAATTTCAATTCTGTCAGATTTTGCTTTATTACACATATTATTAAGACAGGTATGTAGATGTTTTTATTGAATTCACTCACTTATTAACTACACCACTTCATCTCTGATAATATTTCCTTCTTCAGTTCTACACTGTCTGATATGGGTATTACTACTTCACCTTTATTGTAGTTAATGTTTACAAAGCATGTATTTTTAATTCTAGAATTCTCATTTGTTTATTAATGGTCTTTTGTTTCCAATACTCCACAGAACTTTCTATCTTATTAATTTCTTAAAACACATTGTCACAGTTTATTTAATGTTCATTCTTTATAATTCCATTATCTGGAAATCCTGCATATTTGTTTCCACTGTCTATTTCTCTTGATTTTTGGTCAATATTGCCATTTTGAGTGCTTAATTATTTTTTTCTGTCTGATAGAAAAGGTGTCCAAAACATTGTAGAGATAATTTGAAGCATCAGATGATGTTGCATTCCCCCAGAGAAGAGTTATTTCTGCTCCTGGCATGTGCTTAGGATGACTTTGAATTCAGTGTTTAAGTTGACTGGAAGTGACAAGTCAGTCTTTGTTAGGACTAGTCTGTTTTCAGCTCACATTCTTTCCAGTACTTGGATTCTTTGGGAGTTCCAGCTGACTCCTGGGACATTTATGAGGAACTTTCCTTTGAGGGCACTGACCTCTGTATTTTGTCTTTTCAGCTTCACGAAACTACTGAAATCTCCACTCAATTTTTTAAGTTTTAGCCACTGCTTAATAAATGGCAAAAGCCTGAGGTGAGAGGGATCAAGGTGATTGTCTGGGAAGCAGTTATTAGGCACTGGGCAGTGCCTGCTGATTAATCAATTACTGCTGTTCAATTTTAATTAGTAGTTTATTTTTACAGGTTTTCTAGATTTATAGGAAAAATGAGCATAAAGTATAGAAAGTACCTTATACTCCCTCCTGCCACCCTTTACTTACTTCTGTTAGCTTTAACTGTGCATATCAACTAAATATGATGCTATCTATATATATTCGGATACTAATTTACTGCTAGTCCCATGTCTCATGGTAGATGAGCCCAGTGAAGTTTAACATTTTATGGTCTTGATCTGCCTCCTCCCAGGTGGCCTTTGGCTGATACCTAGCTCTCTGAGGTGACAAGCTGGCTCTAGTAAGCCCATAGATATTTTGTCAGTGAATATCTGTGAAGGGCCAATCACCCCTTTCAGAACTAAAATTCCATCTTCTAGGCAAATTGTCACATCGTACTGTCACCTGCTAGCAATACATGGCCTTTTTACTCTTTGCATCTACCTCATACAGTTTTACTGGCAGTAATAATAATAACAATAATAACATTGCACAATGACACTAATAATAACAACAACAAACCCAGAAGAGGCTCTTGAAGGTCAACTAATGCCTCATGAGAGCCTGAGCCAGGCAGGGCTGGAAGCACTGAAAGCCCTCTCAGATTCATGTCCCTGTGAACCTTCAGAAAGGCAAAAGCTTACTGATTTTACTTCCTACCTATTGTCCCAACTTGAATATGACTCCCCTGTGTCAGATTTTAAAAGAACGTTCTGATATTGAAATAATTGCTTTGTAAATCTCCTTAGAGTTAAAATCGCACAAAGTCCTTTTATTCTCAATGGTAGTTGTGACGTAACCCAAAAGTAATAGCAGAAATCTCTTCTGGTCTAGTGTTCACTCTCCCTTGGAATACCATACACCTAATATATTTTATAAAGTCCAGATAAAATTAGGAATGGCTAAGAATAATTTCAAATAAGTTTCAACTATGTGATCAAGGACTTTTAGCCAGTTAATGACTTCCTGTGTATGTGTGTGTGTTTGTGTGTGTGTGTGTCTTTAAATAGTTTTTTCATCTATCACCTTCTCCATTAAGCATTAAATTAACAGGGGGCCTGGAAGCCTTGAGACATCTTCCTAAATGGATAAAAGCTTTCCAGGCAAATGGAGGCTATTTTTTATTTGTCTTCAAGAGCTGTTTGCCTCTGGTCTCTCTGCTCTGAAATAGTAACACAGTGAATTGCTAGCGTCTTATCAAATAATTCAATACATCTTATATACTAGCTGCTGTGTAATCATAATATTAATCAGATAATTAAGAGTATGATACGCTACACATACTGAAAGGTTTCTAGACTTTTCTCACAACCACAATTGGGAAAGCATGTGGTCTGTGGGTTTTGGTAACAATCCAGCTTTGGTAATTAGTTCTTTACTATGATTCTCAGATCATTAATTGTCAATAGATCTTCCCTTGAATGCTCTGGAGTCACTTAGCTTTATGGTGTGCAAGCTGGCTTGAACACACCCAATAACACATTTTGTGGAGAAAATAGTCTTTCTCTAGCCACAAATACTTTGTTTTAATCTCTCCTTCATAGTTCCGATACTGAAGAAAAGTCATTAAAGATAAGTGTCTAAAGTCAGCTCATGGTATTTTCTAGAACAATGCTGGGGACAAATATGTTTGGGAACGATTTCCTGATTTGTCTCTGTATTGAGGTAGGAAGATTACTTGTTTAAAACAATAAAATACTGTCATCTGCCATAACCTCATGCCGGTATTTTGTGGGGTCACTGCCCTAGTCATGGTTTTTTCTCTCCTCTTTCCACGGCTATGAGCACTTATAACATCTGACTCTACCCCCTATAATTTGTTCAATGAACTTCAACCTCACCAATATAAGATTAGTAATCACCCTATGATTACTCAACAAATATTTGCGTGCCAGACTGCGCTATCGCAAGTAAGTATGATCCAGTACTCAACAAAAGAGATAAACACAAATACATGCTAACATGGTGAGTACTACGTTAGAGGGAGCCTGGCCCACATAAAAGGGAGACCTGGCCCAGAGCTGCGGAGTCCGATAGGCTTCATAGAGAGTGGCATCTGAGCTAGCTAGACTGTCCCAGTGACTTCACTCAATCAAAGTTTATTTCTTGCTTGTGCAAGAATCACTTCTAATCACATTTCCTAGTCACATCTCTCTGCTCAGAGCTGCCAGGTGACTGGGAAGGGTAGTTATGTACCCATGAAGGAGAAATATGACACAGAAATTTTAAATTCATATCATCTCTGCCACAATTCTTCTAGTCACCAGATACTCGTTTCCTCTTTCCATCCACACATAGAATGTACTTCCCATGGTTACTGAGTAACCCCTCTATTTATGGCATCAAACTCAGGCGTCCAGGACCTTTGGAGTAATCAGATATAAGTGTGGATTCTTTTGGTCTGGAGACACATGCACTGAAACCAAACACTTGTGCTTCTATCCTCCACACAATAGGCAATCATAAAATAGGTTGGAAGAAACCATAATCTCAGCATTCTCCTTTGGAGTGGAGGGAGAGAAATAGGAAACACAGTAGTCACTAGTTCATGGCAAGTCTGAAACCCTACTGGGCAGGCCTAATGGGCTCCTTTAAACTAGAGCAGAGGTTCCCAACCAGGAGCAGTTTTGTCCCAAGGGGCTATTGGCAATGTAGGCAGGTAACTTTTATTGTGACAGCTAGGCAAGAGCCGTTCCTGGCATCTAATCAGATAGAGGTCTGAGATGCTGCTAGACATCTCACAATGCCTGGGACAGCCCCCACAACAATTACCCAGCCCAGAAGATCAGTATTGCTGAAGCTGAGAAACCCTGAGCTGAGGATGAGGAAGGTTCCTTGACAGACCCTGATCCCATTCCTTGTGCCTCCTACTTCCTACCTGAGTCCCTGATCCTGCTCCTGTTATAGGGTAACCCTAATATAAAATGGGTTTCCCTGACTGGGTCCTCACCCGCGCACTCAAAAGACTTTTATAATAAGCCTCAACTGCAGACAAACGTGACAAAAGTTAATAAATGATTTTATTTTACAAAAGGTGGGGAATAAAATAGTGATAATACAAAGAGAAAAGAGGGCTACAAATCCATAAATATCCTACCAGGTCTTCCGAGTTGGAACCCAATGGTGTATTGAGAGCGGGCTCTGAATCAAGGGAGATGGCTCTGAATGAAGAGAACTCCCAGGGCTCACCTCTCTGGTTTTATAGCCAGCTTGGCTGCTTAACTCCACCCTCAGGTCCCAGTGATCATCTTATTGGATTTGTGGTTCTGGAAGGAACACCGGTGGTCTGGAGTGGGGGTTGGAGTCCACACACCCATCTGTGTAATCCATTCAGGACTGCCCTTCCCCCTAACACTCCTAGGCCCATGGCTGCTAGTTCCCAACTTTTTGGAACATCCCTTCTTGTCTGTTTTACTTTGTGGCCACATCTGAACTGCTTGTGCAGGACAACACCCTCCTCGAGTACCACACAGTTGTCGCTAGCGTCAGAAGTAAACTCGTGTAATCTTAAGCCTTTAACAGTCACAGTTTTCTCCTATGCTTGATTAAGTTTTCTTTGACAGTTTGTCTTTGACAAACATGCCAATTTGATTCTAATCCATTCCTTCCTTGTGCCCGTACCTATCCCCACAGTTATTTATAAGACACAGTTTGAGAAAACTGTTAGGGGGAAAAGTCGTCTTGAATGGGTTACACAAATAGGTGTAGGGGCTGCAACCCCCACTCCAGACTAACAATATCCATCCCAGAACCACAAATCCTATCATGCCATTATCGAAGAGTGGATCACTGGCACCTGAAGTTTGGCAGCCAGGCTGGATATAAAACCAGACAGGTGGGCCTTGGGGTCTCTCTTTGCTTGGAGCCAGCTCTCAGCATGCTGTTGCATTCTAGGTCAGAAGAATTGGTAGGACGTTTACAGATTTGTTTCCGTGTCCTCTCCTTGTGCTAGTCATTGCTTTATTTCTCCTTCTTTTGTAAATAAAACCCTTTATTAACCTTAGTCGTGTGTGTGCCTGCAGTTGGGGTATTATATGTACCCTTAGGGCATTCAGGTGAGGACCCAGTCTGGCAAACCCATTTTATATTAGGGTTGCCCTGGAACAAAACCTCTTTTTCTTTGCTTTACCACCCCTTTCCCCTCTCCCCAGATACTCTTAATAGAAACTAAGCTTCTATGTAAAGGCTTCACCCTTAATTCAGTGGGCTTTTGCCACTAAAAGACTTTCAACATTACTCCTATTTGGGGCATAAAAGAAGATGACTTTTCCACTTCAAGGCCATGGATTTTTGAGCTATTTTCTCTCACTTCTGCTTTGTTCCTTCCTGATTTCATCTCTTTTTAGAATTTCTTGCCAAATGCAGAAGAAAAAAAAAAAGAGCAAGACTCAGGCACAGCTACTCAGTCCTGTCATGGTTCATAGTAAAATTGGCTTGATGTTGATTGCAGAAGGACTTAAAAATTGTATTAGCTCCTGACCATCGGGAGGCAAGGTCTTCCTTCTTTCATCCCAGCTATCACATCTGAGGGTTGTGGTAGACCACTCATCCTAGAAAAAAATGTACGTTTTTTACATTAATTCTACCCTAATGAGACACTGAAGCCTCAATCTATAATTATACTGTGTTAGTGCAGCTGCTATGAAAAAATAGTTTAGTGTTACCTACACAACTTCAATGTATAATGAATGTTCTGGTTAATTTTATGTGTTAACATGGTGGGCCATTTCATCTCTCAGGGAAGAGATTTGGATGAGAGTAACATTTAAGTTAGCAGGTGCTGAGTAAAGCAGATCAACCTCCAGAATGAGGGTGGGACTCATCAGCTGAAGGTTTAAATAAAATAAATGACTGATCTTTCCTAAGTAAGAGGGCATTCTGAAGGTGACAGCCTCTGGGCTATCTTCAGGGTGTGCCAGTAGGCTAGACACACATCTGCTGTCTAGCCTACTGGCACACCCTGTAGATTCAGGGCTAGTCAGCCTCTTATTACTACATTATCATGTGAGCCAAGTCCTAAAATCAACCAACTTCTCTGAATGTATATATTTATGTGTGCACACATACTTACATATATATCCTATTCTTTTTCTCCGAGGGACTCTGATGAATACATACCCTGACTAATTATGTATTGCCGTAGTTGTAAGTTGTGTCTTCACTTATAATTCATTGTTCAGTGTGGTATACATTTATATTTAAGGTTCTTGATGTATTTTCTTTGAAAATGTAGTTTTGAAAAGAAACAGTTACATTACTTTTCCATTTTTTTTCCAGAAGGTATTTTATCTTGATCATTGGGTAACCATGTCCATCCTTTTTCCTACTCCAATAAGAGAACTGTTTATATGATATAAGAGAGAGAGGTGTGTGTGTGTGTTTTGAGGGGAGCTCTCCACTAACATGGATGGGACTGGGCCATTCCTACTCCCCCAAAGCACAAATGACTGTAGTGTAACTTCAAATTGCTGAGTTGTGTTCACTTTAACTTCTACACCTAAAGCTTGAAGCATGACTTCTGTGTTCTTGTACCTTTCTTCTGTTCATTTTCTCTCTGATTAACAGTAGCATTAGGGATTTAAAGAGGCCTAAAGCAGCCTTAAGACTTTAATACAATCTGAGTGTCTACAACAAGTCATGTTATTGTGTCTTTTGTCACTGGCCTGCTTTGTCCAGTCTCCAGTTAATGACTCACATTCCCTGGGTTTTTGCTTTATTTTATTTTATTTTTTGGTGATTAGTGCTTTTGGCATAGATTCTAGCTTTGATTTTTGCCTGCATTTTGGTGCAGTGTTAAATATACATATGCTCTTTTTTTTTTTAATAGTCACAAAGGCTCTGGTAATCTTGAGATTATGACCTCTACTGCAGAAAGCACTGACTTTTTGTAATTTCCTTCTACTCTCTACCTCAGAACTGCCAAAATAGCACTGTCTCAGGAGTGTATTGTAGCTATGATTCCAAAACCTTCGGCCTGAATTGGGCCTCCCAAAGTTCCCAAAGATGTATATTTGGAGGACCATTTACTCTTTCCCTGGGACTTGACTGCTTTTCCTCTTGTCTGTGACAGAGGCTCATCCCAGGGGATTTTGCCCAGACAAAAGGAGTGGGGCAGGGGATTTGGATCAGCTCACACTCATTTTCCATTATGGGTCTCTTTCAACTGCAGGTGGTGTAGTTTTTGGAGTGTATGGGTTTGGAGAGTGGGGTTCTTGGGTTCATT
Source organism: Galemys pyrenaicus (assembly GCA_019455555.1). Taxonomy (NCBI): domain Eukaryota; kingdom Metazoa; phylum Chordata; class Mammalia; order Eulipotyphla; family Talpidae; genus Galemys; species Galemys pyrenaicus. The sequence continues at coordinate 4,798,870 of JAGFMF010011626.1, forward strand.
CTGGGAAAGTGTTCGCCAGAGCTCCTTGTTCACCAGCACACAGCAAGTTCCCCGGCGAGTTTCTCCATGAGGCAGAGACATTAGTTATTTTTTAAAGAGCAGGTAGGTTTATTTGATAAAGGACAGAAGAGTAAAAGACACAAATGGGCAGGAAGAGCTGCCGCGAAAGGGACAGGTTTGCTGAGAGAGGCCTGTGTGGTCACAGGCGGGTGGCTTTGAGCAGAGCTGCCTTCACTGAGGGAGCTCAGTGAAGAGAAGCCCCAGCATGGTGCCGGTCAGAGGCAGGCAGGAAGGCTGTTGCCCTGCAGAGGAGAGAGTTGGTGAGGAGAAGCACCTGCGTAGTCACAGGTGGGCAGAAGGATGCTGCCCTGAGCCAGAGTAGAGACTCCCTGAGAAGTCTTCTCTTTGGGAGGGGCTCACGCCTTCACAGAGTGGCTTGCCGGTTGACTTTTAACCAACTATGTAGAACTTTCACAATGGGCCCCGGAGATTCTGGAGATAGAGCTCACTGTATCTTTACTTTTGGTGTGACAGTTACGACTTATAGTAGTCACTGGCGCCTAAAGGTCTTTGTTTATATAGTTGGGTTAATGGTTGTTCATCCCTTCTACCCTCACCTCCTTGTGTGAGCCAGGTCTATGGTCTTCAGGCACCTCCTTTCCAGTTTTTTCTATTCTTTTGTCCTTTCTCACGGAGAAGACTCCCTTTAAAAAATAATAGCTTAAACTTTTTTGTTTCTATTGGCTGCTGGCTTACATATAGCCTCTAGTATCATTTCTTCATTTAACACTTCTCACACCTAAATCCGTTCACTCCAGTTTATGAACTCAGTATCCTATGCTGGTATAAGCAGAGTTTGTCCCTAGAAGGTTAATCATCAATTCTTCTCTGTCTTAGGTAGGACTAACCCAACCCTGAAAATTGGCACATATTTTAAGGTGTGAATCTGGTAATGGCTAGCCAGTCATTACATAGATGTTTTCTTGGCTCTGTTTTCTGAATAATGATTTCAATATGCAGATGGCATTAGGTTATAATTAATCAATAACCTTGGAGTAGATGCTCCAAGATGTAACTTCTGTTCGCAAAAGTGACACATGATTGTAGGATCATATTAGCTACATGAACTTTATTATACTAGGTCTTGGTTCTCTTTTATTTAAAGGACCTCTGACCATTCAGACTCTCTTCTAATTACTTGTAGACATTTCCAGAGAGTCTCTCACAAGTGGTTATTAACAAATCCTGTCAGCTGCCACAAAATGCTTGCTGTTTATTTACTCCTGCCCAGCCTTTCAAATAAGACCTGCCGTGGTTTTCCATCCCAGCTTCCCAACAGTGAGCTGATACCCTCCAGGGTATAAGCAGAAGTTGGAATCTTACCCATCTCTTCTTTATGTGATCCTCATTGCACCCCAATGTCTCATGGTGTTTCAGTGAGAATAGCTCTTTCCGTTTCTGTTTGTAGCCACTCTTTCCTCAGGACTCATGTCAATCTCTGTAAAAGTAATTTCCTATTCTCATTGACCCCCAGGAGTTATACAGTCAGCCCTTTTGACAAAATTTATATTTTGATATAAATATAAAAAGATTTCTATTTTGCTTTAAACTTTCTGCATAAGGATACTTTTTCATAAATGTAGGAAATAGAAAAAATATGGCAATAGTTGGGACAGGAAACAGAAAATCTCTAGGCTACAACCAATCCTCCCAAAAGAAAAGTGTTAATCTTATCTGGCTGTTTGAAAGTTTGAGTTCTAACTTGAGAATGATTCTTTGTGAATAATTTAAGAAAACTACGTGCCAAAGGCTTGAGCATCAGATTCTCTTTAGATGTAAAATTACTTGAACATAGAGCTATATTTTGTAGGCTAAAGGACAGGAAGCAGTTGTGTTAGTTGGTAGATATAAAAAGTGACTCTGAAGAAAGGGCAAAATTAACAATAGGAATAGAAAAAAATAAGATGGCATTGCTAGTGATTATAATTGAATTCTCTCTATTTGCCAATACTACGGAGGGCCCTATCAGAAGGATCACATGCTAGGAAGGCATCAGGGATAGGTATTTATGGAAGTGAGAAGTAAATGAAGAATTTGTACTTGGGTAGCCAGGGAGGTTTGGTTTGGGTTGTGGTAAGGGTGCCTCTGGATGAGATGGTTGTGGTTCTCTAGATAAGCAATGACAGAAGTAGAGGCTGAGCACTAAGATAACTTGCTCTGTCTGTGGGGTTGACCTGTGGCCTTACCCTGTCACTTATGGCAGAATCGGTGGAGTGGATAAGGTGAGCATTCTATATCCGAGCTTCCCCCTTAGGTCTTAGGAGGTTTTGTTTGACCTGCTGTGGGCGGGTAGTAGGTCTTCTGATGAGGATATATTATCTCCATACTCATGAAGAACACAGTTTGCTTTTAGGACTTCTCTCTAGTTTGACTGGTAGACAAGCTTGTTTCTCCTTATCCTAGTTTCTGCTTCACGATGGCCCTACTTTTGGCTAAAACCTGCATTTGCCTCAGGCAATACTGACACCTTGACATTCAGAGCAGTTTCTAAAAGCAGCAATTGTCATTTAATGCCTCTCAGTCATTGTAGAAATGTAGGGCTTTATCTCTGCTGAACAGAAGGTTGGAACCTGAAGTTGTCTTAGAGATCATCATCTTTTTGATGCCTGATAGTTTATAGTTAATTAGTTCAAGAGTTATTTATTGGTTACCCACTATGTACCAGGCACTGTGTTAGATGCTGGGGATATAGAGATGGACAAGACAGAAGTAATTCCTTCACTAATGGAGCTTAAGGACAGAACAGCATAGGATGGTCTCACTTATAGGAGGAGTATAGGAGACCAAGGAAAAAAATCATAACAAAACAAAAATAAACAGACAACTACAAAACAGAGACATTCTCTAGGGACGTGTGAGGGGTTGGGATCAAGGTAGGGATGGAAAGAGCACAAGGGATTATGGTAATGGAATTGGTGGTAGAAATTCTGCAAGCACTATAAACAGAAAAGAAAGCAAATATTGTAAGAAAAAAAAATAAGTTAAAACAAAAAACAGTATAGGGTGCAATGGGATTCTGTCAGAGCAACCCCTAACCTTGTGGGGGTCAGGGAAGGTTGTGTGGGGACAATGACATATGAGCTAAGAGCTGAAGGCTGGGAAGGAACAGTCAGAAAAAGTGAGTATGGGGATCTGTGGTCAGGAAAACCCAGTGACTTATTAAGTAGAGAGCCAGGATTTTGCTCAAATCCTCAAACATCCAGTTCCTTATTCATTCATGGAGCACATGTGTTTATCTTAAGCAGTAGAATTAAGAGAAGTAACACCTTCCTTTAATAATTCCATGGCATAACAGAGTGATGAGTACATAAGTAATGGCAACGTGGTAAGTGCTGTGACAATGACTAGTGCAGGCAACCGGTGATGCAGCCATGGGTGACAATTTCCTCAGGCTAAGGTAGAGTAGAATCAGAACCAGATTTTCTGAGGAGGTAACTTTGGAGGTGGTCACGATATAAATAGTCTGGTACTAGCAGTCCTGGTAGAAAGAGTAACCTGTTGAGAGATCTTGAGCATCCAATCCAGTGATATGTTTGAGAAACTGAGTCATTCATTATGGCAGGAACGTGTACCTCATGGCAGGAGCATGAGGGAATGGGATCAAGAAATGGAGCTGGAGAGACAGGCAGGAACCACATATTGGGATTTGTAGTTCATTATTAAAAACTTAGAAATTATTCTTGAGGCCATAAGAGCCAGTGAATGACTTAATTTGAGAATAACCAGATTTATATCCCTACAAGTCTACTTTATCAATGAAATGGAGAATGTTTGGGTAATTTGACGGTTACAAGTAGGGAGACTAGAAGAGCTAGGGAATGATACCTGGTCTTTGTGGTTATCTGAGTCAATGACGTGGCGGTAAAGGAAGTGGAAGGTTGTGATGAAAACTTAAGGGTGGGGTTTAGGTGATCAGTTTGTCAGTTTGCCTGGCGTCTACCTGGTTTTAGCCCTGAGAGTACAAAATGCTGAGAACTCGTCAGTCTCATGAGAACTGGGATGGTTTGTCATCCTCAGTGAGATTCATCTTGCAGGGAGAGGAAGAGGTGGAAAGACCTGCACCTTAATCTAGGCACCATTCATTAAGACAGGAAAATGGACAGGATTGTACAGTTAGAACCTGAGACTATAAAAAGTAATTTTGAAAATGCTGGGTTTAGGTGATTGTGCTACGTAATCTAGGTGGAAATTTGTAGCTTGTGGGATATGGCTTTAAAGCTCAGAAATCACATATGATTAGAAATGGAGACTTGGGATTCATCCACAGATAAGCAGTCTTTGGCAAACAAAGCAGACATGGGAATACCTCTGTCCCGCTATATACAGTATATTTACATGGTATGTAGCTGTGCGTGTGTGTGTGTGTGTGTGTAGATAATGGTAGATATTTTGAATGGTAGATAATTTGAATATGTTTATTATAAATACATGGTCAAGTTTTAAGGAAGAAAAAGAAATTCCCATCAGAAATGAAAACCCAAAATCTCTGAGCAACCAAGAGATACCATAGAAATAAATCCAGTGGGGGATGGGGAAAAGAGGGAAGGGCCCCAATGGGCTTGGGTAAAGGACTATGGGAGCTTTGATGGTGTGCGTGGTGTGGTGACGTACACCTGAGGAACTACTGCTCAATAAGGGGGAAAGTAAAGCAGAGTTCTCACCAACAAGAGATGCCAGTTCTCACCAACAAGAGATGCCATCTTCTAAGTGCTGAGGGCGTACTCAAGGAGAAGAAATTTTCATAATAAATTTATTATTGCCCACAGGCCCATCCTGAAATAATTGCTGAAGGAGGCACTTAAGTCAGAAGTATATTGAACAAAGATGGGGGAGAGGCAAGAAGTAATAGTTGAACAAAAACATTTGTAAAATACAATAGTAAATCTGATAATTATTGACTAGAAAACATGATTTAAAATATTGGGTGTTTTAAAAAAACAAGGTGAAATTGTCCTTTTAACAATAATATGGAAGACGAGAGACGTCTTCTTGGGGGTTATTGAGATGTTCCAGGGGCCTTGTGCCAGAGGACGGTGGGAAGACTGAGCAACCTTGGAGTGGAGTGTGCATGTCGACATTAAGGATGGCACCACCACCACCAAAAGGACAGCACGGGACAGACAGGAGATGGAAAAGGAAGAAATTCAACATGTTCAACAGATGACAAATAGGGAGGGAAGATGGAAAACAATGTATCATAGAAAACAAAGGAAAACACACACAGAATGTACACGCTTAAATGCCCACCAACTCCTGGGGTCACCACAGGTGTTGGGGTCTCTTCTGCCCTTGTCTGATGACACACCTTCTCTACTGCTTTCAGATCATCTTCCTTCCACGACTTCAGGAGAACCGCGAACTGCAGTCCCTCCACAGTTCCTTCCACAGAAGCATCACAGGTTTTTCAAGGTAAAAATGCCAGATCAATTGTAGCATTTTTGTCTTATTCTAACTGTTTAAAATGTATAAAACTGTGCTACTGTCTTTGATAACAAAAATCACTACTGATGACATTTTAGTATCCCTAAACTCTTTCTCATAAACCCTGAGATTTTTTTACTTGCCCAATTGGGAACAATGTGGTGATTATTAAGAATGCATGTCATCTTCCTGATCCAGTCATCTGTTTTTGGGCATTTAGGTTAGGGAACCAAATAAGGATCAAGGAAAATAATAATAATAATAATAATAATAATGAAAACACAACAAAAACAAAAAGACAAGGACAAATTGGGGACACTTGGTGGGGAGGGGGGAGGGAGAGGGCAGATAAAAGCACAAGGGACTGAAGCGATGGTGCACTGGTGAAATGGTGGTGGGGGACCACAATTGATGTCTGTCTGTCTGTCTATCTATCTATCTATCTGTCTATCTGAAGAATGCATGTCATATGACAATAATGACTTTTACCTAAATGGCATTGTTCTTTTTGAAATAGGTAAATGATAACGAAAAAGAATAGGTTACTATACAACTGTGCCATGAGTTTCAAGGTAAAAAATGATTTTTATATGAGGGTAGTGAAATACTAGTTTGCTCTCTGTGGGAAGCAGAAATAATTGGGAATCCTGCCCTTTGTGTTGACAGTATTTTGGTGATGAGAGGTTTCCCATAAGGAGGCTATAGAAAATACCATCAGGGAAATGTCTTTTTGTTGTTGTTAACTTTTTTACTGAGGTGAACTTGATTTACATCACTGTATTTGTTTTAGGGGTTACAGTTTCAAAATTCTACAAATGTGTATTTTCATACCATGCCCACCACCAAAGACCCAATAATCCTCCACTTTGCTCCATCAGGCTCCCCAGTTCCTACACTGCCATCTCCTTCTGCCTCAGTTTCAGAGTCAGACATTAGGGTTAGTCACTGGTTTGGTTTTGTCTGACTCGGTTTTATTTCTCTATATTCTACATATAAGTAAAACTTTCTAGTATTTATCTTTCTCCTTCTCATTTCCTTTGCTTCTTCTCTAGTTCCATTTATGTTATCAGAAGTGGAGAGTTTATCTTTTTTATAGCTGAGTTGGTATTCCATTGTGTCTATATATCACCGTTTTTTCTGATACACTCCTCTGCCTTTGGGCACTTAAGTTGTTTTCATAACATGGCTATTGTACATATTGCTGCAATGAACATAGGTGCTCATCTAGCCCTTCAAATTAGTGTTCTTGTATTCTTCAAGTCGGTACCTACGATTGGAATTACAGGTCATATGATAGGTCTTCTTTACTTTAGGGAACCTCTGTAATGTTTTCTATAGGAACTGGACTGGTCTACATTCCCATCAGTAGCGTATGAGATGGGTTCTCCTCCACATCCTCACCAACATTTGTTGTTTCTGGACTTTTTGATATGGGACATTCCTGCGGGGTGATATGGCATCTCATTGTGGTTTTAATATGTGGTTTTCTGACAAGTGGTGATAAGCATTTTTTCATGTGCCTAATCGTCGTTTGTATGCCTTTCTTTAGAGAAGGTTTTCTTCTATTTTTTTTAAACTACATTTTAAAAAAGATTTATTTATGCATACAAGAACTGGGGCACAGGCCAGAGCTGTGGGGCGGTGAGGTAGTGGTGAGAGGAGTCACCAGAGACAGAGTGGGGAACAGAGCAGGCAGATTGAAATACAGTGCTGAGGGGAGCAGCGGGTGAGACAGCAGAGGTCTGCCTCACCATGTGGGTCAGCTCCCTGGCTGGGGATAGAAATTGCACTGCAGTGGCTATGGATAGCACTGCAGTGCTGCCCGCCGTCCCCCAATCCCTTGTGCCACTAGAAAAGCTCTTCTCTGGTTTTTGATTGTGTTAATTGTTATCTTTTTGTTGAGTTACGTGAGTTCTTTATTATTTTGAATATCAACCCTTTGCCAGTTATGTGATATGCAGATATTTTTTCCCATTGAATAGGACATCTTTTTGTTTCACTGGTATTTTCTTTTTCTATCAGAAGGTTTTTTAGTTTGATGTAATCTCAGTTGTATATATTTACTTTTGCTTCTCTTGTCTTTGGAGATGAATCCCCAAAGATACCTGTGAAGCCAAAGTTGTGGGGTGTTTTCCCTATTTTTTATTCAATGTATTTTATGTTTTTGAGTCTTAAATCCATGTGTTTAATCTATTTTGAGCTAAATGGATTAACCGTGAAATGGTTATCTAGTTTCATTCATTTGTAGGTGATTGTTCAGTTTTCCAAACACCATTTGTTGAAGAGACTCTCCTATCTGCAGTGTATGCTCTTGGCTCCTTTGTCCTAGATTAACTGTCCATAGATGTACGGGTTTATTTCTAGGTTTTCAGTTCTGTTCCACTGGTCTATGTGCCTGTTTTTGTGTAGTATCGTTATGTTTTGATTACTGTAATTTTGTTATATAGTTAGCAGTCTGGGAGTGTGATAACTACCACCTCTTGTTCTCTATTTTGTCAGGATTACTTTGGTTTTCCAGGGACTTTCATGGATCCATATGAATTGGATGAAATGGATGCTTGTTACATTTCTCTAAAGATGAAAACTGCCTTCTATCAGTTTTCATTGTGTACGTCCTTCACCTCTTTTGTTAAGTTTACTCCTAGGTATTTAATTCTTTTGTAATTATGAATGTAATTGTTTTCTTGATTTCTTTTTCATCTAATTCATTGTGTACATAAAGAACTGCAATTGATTTTTGCAAATTGATTTTGTACCCTGCCACTTCACTGAATTGGTTTGTTGGTTTGTTTCCCTTTTTTTTTTTTTTTTTGGTGGAATCTTTAGGGACTTGATATGTATTATCATGTCATCATCATCAGATAGTGATAGTTTTACTTCTTTTTTCCCAGTTTGGATTCCTTTTCTCTTGCCTGATTGCTCAAGCTAGGACTTCCAATTTTATGTTGAATAATAGTGGTGGACATCCTTGTCTTGTACCAGATCTTAAAGGAAAAGCAAGTACTAAGAAAGCTACAACTTCTGTTTGGTTTCACTTTGAGTGTGATGTTGTTTACATAGCCTTTGTTATGTTGAGGAATGTCCTGTTGATCTCCAATTTTTTTTGAGTGTTTAATCATACATGGATATTGAATCTTAACAAATGCTTTCTCTGCATCAATTGATATATGAGTTTTATCTTATTTGTTGTTGTTGATGTGGTAAATTATATCAATTGATTTTTGGATGTTGACCCATTCCCTGTATCTCTGGAATAAATCCCATTTGGTTATGGTGTGTGATCCTTGTGATATATTGTTGAATTTGGTGTGCTAAGATTTTGTTGAGGATTTTTGCATCTGTGTTCATCAAGGAAATTGGCCTGTAGTTCTTTCTTTCTTTCTTTCTTTCTTTCTTTCTTTCTTTCTTTCTTTCTTTCTTTCTTTCTTTCTTTCTTTCTTTCTTTCTTTCTTTCTTTCTTTCTTT
>JAGFMF010011626.1:4807865-4833292 GCA_019455555.1 Galemys pyrenaicus
TTCTTTCTTTCTTTCTTTCTTTCTTTCTTTCTTTCTTTCTTTCTTTCTTTCTTTCTTTCTTTCTTTCTTTCTTTCTTTCTTTCTTTCTTTCTTTCATTTGTGTGTGTGTGTGTGTGTGATGTCTTTATTAGGTTCATTGGTATCAAATGATGTTGGCTTTCTAGACTGTGTATGGAAGCTTTTACTTTTCAGTTTTGGGGAAAAGCTTCAAAAGGATAGTAGTTTATCTTTGATGGTTTGGTAGTGCATCTGTCTGGGTCATGCTCTAGTTTATTGGGAAGACTTTTGATGTTTCAATTTCCTTGCTTGTAAATGATCTGTCTGGGCTCTCTTTCTTCCTGGTTCAGTCTTGGAAAGTTGTAGCTTTCTAATAAACCTCCAGGTTTCACCTAGGTTATTCAACTTGCTGGTATTTAGACACTTGTAGTAATCTCATCATCCTCTATTTCTAAAATGTCTGATATAATTTCTCCTTTTTCATTTCTAATTCTATTTATTAGATATTTCTGCCTTTTTTCTTAGTGAATCTAAGTAGATGTTAGTGTTTTATTTATTTTTATAAAAGAACCAGGTTTTGCTCTCATTGAGCCTGTCATTGATTTTTTTTTCATTTATTTCTGCTTTTTTTTTAAAAATATTATCTTTCTCATACTGGCCTTTGGCTTTGTTCTTTTTGTAGTATCTTGAGGTGAGAAGATTGTTTAATTGAACTCTCCTTTTTTCTTGATGTGGTCCTGTATTGCCATAAATTTTCCTCTTAGTATTGCTTTTGTGGTTCTGATAGGTTATATCTTGATTGTTATTCAATATCTCCAGGCATTTTTAAATTCCTTTGCTTTCTCATTTACCTAGTAGTTGTTCAATCTCCATATAATAAAGGGCTTTTTTCTGCCTTTTTTGTGGTTGATTTCTACTTTAATACCATTGTGATCAGAGAATATATTTGATATGATTTCAGTCTTCATGAACTTACTTTGTGATCCAGTGTGTGGTATATCGTGGAAATTGTTCTGTGTGCATTTGAAAAGAATGTGTACTCAGCTTTTTTGGAGTATAGTGTCTTATAGATGCCTATTAAGCCCCTGTGGTCTAATTCCTCATTTAGGGCTATATTGTTTCCTTGTTTATTTTCTGTTTGGTTGATCTGTCCATTGATGAAAATTGGGTTTTGAAGTTCCCAACAACTATTGTGTTGCTGCCAATGACTAGTTTCAAATATGAAAATAATTGCCTTATGTTTTTTGATGCTCCTTTCTTTGGTGTATATGTATATTAATGAGTGTTATGTCTTCATATTGATCTTTTTGGCTGGAAGGCTATTTTATCTTAGTATGGCTGTCTTTGCCTTCCTTAGTGTCCATTTGCTTGTATAATTCTTTTCCAATTTTTTTTCTTTGAGCCTGTGTTTATCTTTGGAGCTCAGGTGAGTCTCCTGACGACAACAGAAATTTGGGTTTTGTGTTTTGATCCAACCAGTTACTCCATGCCTTTTGATTGATGAATTCAGTCCATTTACATGTAGGGTGATTATAGATATATGAGCATTTATTGATGCCATTTTGTTTTTAGTTTTAAGTCTAATTCCTTACTCAATTTGTGTGTGTATGAGTGTATTTTCCTCTTAGATTTTTACTTTCCAGGTTGAAAACAATGCCTTCCCTTTCACCCAAACACTAAAAAGTAGCTCACTCAGCATCCTCATCTTCAGGACAAGAGCAATTTTCATTAGCTTTTAACCAAGAGAAAGAGCCATCAACATAAACCCTTAAAAGCATTGTCCCTCTAAAAGACAGCTGGACTGTAGTAAATATTTAATGCTAAAAGCACAAAATAGATAAATGTTCAAATTGATGTATTTTTCCCCTGGATCTCATTAAATTAAACCCAGAATTTACAAATTAAATTTTGGTTAATTTATCCTTTTAAAAAATACACTATGTATCCAAATTTTGCATATTAAAAAGTTTTAAACCTATAGAAACCTGGAAAGATAGTGCCCTTATATTTTTTATTTATTGTTTGTTAATACTTTATTTGCTATCTGTCAGTCTTTTTATATATCCTCTATTATAGTTCTATATCCTTTTTGGTTACATTGTTTGAAAGTTGCGTGCAGACTTCAAGACATTTCATACACCTGAGTTTTTTTTTTTTTTTTTCAGAATGGGTATTTTATTTTTTTATTTGACATTTAGTCAGTCTTATACAGGGATCATCCATATTACATTCTTTTCATCATTGTTTACTTTTGTACATTTTTTTCTCCCCTTAGGTGTAATCCCTATGATTCCATTAACACATCACCCATGATCCATCACCATAGTCTGTTGTGCTCTTCTTGCCCCTGTTTTTATTTTAATTCTATTTTTCCCTTTAATTTATATATATTTGACATCAATTGTAATCCCCATGTATTCCCCATCACCATATCACCAGTGCACCATCACCTCAGTCTTCCGTGCTCCCATCTTCCCTCAACCCTCCTCCTCCCCCCTCCCCACCAAGTATCCCCAATTTGTCCTTGTCTTTTTATTTTTGGTTTTTGTCATGCACCTAAGTATTTCAGCTTGTATATCATAAAAACAGTAACAATATTATAAATTTTTTATCTTTGCTACTTCTAATTCAAGTTTATTGAAAGGGTGAAATTAGATTATATGTAAAGTAACTTTTAATAGTATTTAAATAGTTAAGAGCTTTTAGATAGCTTACCTCATCATAAAATTATATTTAATCCCACTTTATAAATTTGTTATAGGTTGAATGTTTTTAACTTTTGAACATGATGGAATTTATTTTGGAGTACAGTGTGATAGATTTAAGTGCTGCTTTTTGGAAATAATTTTTCAACTTCCTAGCATCTCCTATATAGCTTTTCTATTTTCACCCTGAATTATATGATCACTCACATGTGTACGCATGCACACACACACACACACACAGTCTTTGCTCTGTATGGTTCTGCTATGTGCAGATTTTAGTTACCATGATTTGGTTAAATGACACTCGTCCCTAAAAACAATTCAAATCTTAATTGTTATGGCTTATTAAGTTTGAGTAATAGCAGAAAATACAAGCTACTCTTTAATCTTAAATAATACTAAGTTGTTATTTACATCCTCTATGGGTTTTTAGAAACTGATTTAAAGTGAAACTAATGAAAGCAAGTCTCTGAAACATCTTTTGTTCAGAGTTAGAGGCTTTTATTTGTTCTCATTAACTTTATGAATTTAATGACACAAGATTGAACAAGAACTGTTGTTTACAAGCCCACAGTAAATTTGCAGTAATTTTCATTTTGTTCTTCTTAATGTGATAACCTATTCCTTTCACAGTTTGCTCTTTATCTTTTTTTGGTAAACAATTTGATTATAATATACCTAGTTGTTACTGTCTGTCTTTTCATTTCTCTTACTTGGAATTCATTAAAATGCTTCCTGATTTTAAAGTCAATGGTTTTCATCAACTTTGAGAAATATTCAACCATTATATCTTCAATTATTTTGTCTGTCCCACTCTTATTGTATCTCTTTCTGGGATCCCAGTTTTAATTATATTAGTTTGATATTTTTTATAGTCTACAAGGCTGTAATCATTGGCCTTTTGTCTTTTTCTCTCTCAGACTTTAACATTTTTATTTTCTAAAGTTCACTGAACCCTTTCCTATTTCTCTAATCTGTTAATCCAGCTCATGAATTCAGTTTTTAAAAAATAGTACTTTTCAGTTTCAGACTTGGTTATTGTAGTTATAGATTGCTATATTTATTTATAATTTTGTTGAGATACTTTATAGTCTGCTAAATACAGCAACTGGGGTCATTCTGAGGCTATTACTATTGACGTTTTAAGATCTAGTGACATTTTCTTGTTTATTTACTGCTGGTAATTTTTTGTCATATGCTAGATATTGTAGGTAATAATTATAGCAATATTGGACTCATTTTCCTGTGACAAAGTATTTTTCTTTTTTGTTCTAGCTGGCATTCAGCTGATTGAATATTAACTTGTATAGACATGCTTTTGTGCTTTGTTCGGGCTGATCTATGCTGTGTCTAAGGCTTCCTAAGTCTGTGTTTCTGGGTGAGACTCAACTTCCAAACTTTCTTGATTTTATAAGTCATTGCAGTATATCGAGTTGGTCTTATTCTAGGACTCCCCCTTCCCCCACACAGAGATTCATCATATATAAATTTACCAAATTATAAAATTACCATCAATTATAAATTTATCATCATATACAATTACCTTTTTTTTTACCTAATTGCCTATACAAAGCCCTATTTTTTTCATATTTTATATATATATATATATATATATATAACTATTCTTCACTATTTCCTCTCAGGGACTCCTTTACTCCATTAGGTGGGCTGTTACGTTCACTTTTGGCTCACCAGGTCTTAGTACTGGTTATTAAAGGACTCTTCACAGCCAGAATCCCACAGCTGGTGGGCGGCCTGTTCTGTAGAGGCAGATTGACGTCAGCCCTCTGCTGAAGAACCTGAGAAAGCTTCTCTGCTTGTTGCCCTCTATGTATTCTTGAAGTTTCTGCGACAGGAAATTCAGTCTGTTCGGTTACCCTTCAGCTTTGTATGAGTCAAGTGAGCTGTATGCTCATGTGAGGATTTGTTCTATCTGTCTACTCCAGATCTCTGATCATCTAGTTCTTTCTATGGTCCCTGCTTTCTTGTTTTCATCTCCAGGCTGTAGTGCTTTTCTCCTGACATGTGTTCTTCCCATTAGAAGAAAAATTCACAGCACTTCTCTTAGTTGAGATCCTTAAAAAAGCATAAACCATTATATTTAGTGTCTGTAAGTCGAAGAAGCCCCTTTGGCTCAAGAGAAGCAAATAGCTTAGAATCAGAAATTGGGAAGGAGAGAAACTCTCTGGTGACCCAGTTTGCAGAATCTTCATATATTTATTCAAATATTTATTGAGAACCTACTATGTTTTAGGCACTTAGCTAAGAAATGGAAACGTGACTGAGCAAAGGAAGCATGACATCTGCCTTTAAGAAAGCCGGAGGGAAAGACAGACATTAAACAAATGATGCCATAAACAGATTCATAATTAGGAATCTTGAAAGGTGCTTTGAAGGAAGAGTCCAGGATGGTATGAGAGAACACAACAGGAATCTGATTAGTCAAGCACATGCACATGGGCTGATTAATTCTTAAATCACACAGCCTTGCTCCTGTAATCCTTCCCTGAGAATATTTTTGAATTTGCGTTCAGTGGCATTTTGCTCATGGAAACATCTTCTACCTAGGCTATTTTCACTGAGAAGATGATATATTAATATTTACAACTAATGATAAGACTCATAAGGCTAAACCTTTCAGAAATATCTAGCTTTTCACTGTAAAATGATCCCAGGCTGAAGATATGTAATCCTGAATTACTAAGCAGAACAAAAGTAGAGAAGGCTGTGTATCACTGATAAAATATTTCCTCCAGTGAACATGCCTGAGGATTCTTAGATATGCTTATAAGATATTGTGGTTGGAGTGGAAGAAGGTGGGAAAATAGTGAACTTCTGTACTAATTTCCTGGTGAATTAAAACTGGGTAGTAATTAACTGACACAGCTTCAGATCTTCATTAGACTGAAATTAAAATGCCAATGCTCCTTGATACTGTGATTTTAGAGATTTTGCTTTTTCATTGCTAGGAGGAATTATGACCTCTTTTTTTATTATGAAGCAGATTGGTATGGATACAGGCCTAGAACAGAGTTAGGTGATTTCATTGTCCTTTCATTAGTTTTTGAATTGCAGATTCTCAGTTCTGTGAGAACGTTTATCTGTTGCTATGGCACAGCAGAACCGTAATACCTTATAAGACCACTATTCCCAGTAAGTGTTAGAGAAATAGCTCATTTATAATGAGCTAGGATTCACAACTACTATGAAGTATCGAGTTATCATTAAATGGAACCTTGCAACAACATACTCAGAGGGTTAGACTTTCCTTTTAAATCTTACATTTATTTTATTTACCCAAGACAAGTGGAAAATACTTGCAAACAAGAGTGTTATCAAAAATATATCTGTTTCCTGTTAAACTGATTTGTTTTTCTCCTAGTTATAGTCAGTGGTACATAAGCAGTCTTATTTAATGTCAATGAAGAAATATTTACTCTTTGAGATGCATTTTCATTTTTATAATTCTAATTATGTATATGTATGATATAAAGCAATCTTATGTTTTTTATATGTCACATATATTACATGTATGTGTAAAGACCCCTATATAAACACCTGCTTTATGTTGTGCATACACACACAGGGCATTAAGACTGTTTTACATAAGTTACATGAACAAATGAACATCAGTACCATCATTTTATAATCAGCTTATCTTCTTGGTCATTATTTCACAAATACTCAGAATGGCTATTTGATAAATTAAAAGAATAAATAATATATATCAGTAGTAAAAAATTGAATGCATTAAAGAAATTCTGTGGAGACTTCAGATTTACCTATAATATATATATTCATATTGATATGTATGTCATAAATGTATTTATACACATACATACAAATCAGTTTTTACCACTCTCCCCCATTAGTCATTATAGATGAGCACATATAATGTTGTATGGGACTTATTGCATATGGGGGATAGTGGTGAAAATAAAGTCAGACTAGTGTAAGATTTCTGATCTTTTTCAGTAATTGTAATTTGCATTTATTGATTACAAGGAAGATAATTTCCCATGTTTTTATCATTTGGGATTTAAATTGTTAGTTCATATTACTTTCCATGTTATACTAGAGCTTTTAAATTTTCTCTGCTCCTTTATATATATAGATGGGTATACCAATATGTAGACATAGGTAGAATCTTTTTTAGTCAAACTCACATAATGTAAAATTCACCATTTTAAAGGTATAATACAATCTAAATATACATTGTTGTACAACAGATCTCTAGGATGTCTTCATTTTTCAAAACTGAAACTCTGTATCCATTGAACAACTTCCTTTTTCCCTTCCCCCAAGTTCCTGGCAACTACCTTTCTACTTTCTGTTTCTAAGAATTTGACTATTTTAAGAGTCTCACATAAGTGGAATCATTTATCTCTTTATGACTATCTTTTATTTCATTCAAGATTAATCCATGTTATAGCACTGATAAGATTTCCTTCTTTTTAAAGGCTGAATAATATCCCATTGTATGTATAAATCATATTTTTCATTATCCGGTCAGCTGTTGATGGACATTTAGTTTGCTTCTACCTCTTAGCTATTACAAATAATATTGCAGTGAACATGACAGTGCAAATATCTTTTCAAGATTCTGTTTTCAGTTCTTTTTGATGAAAATTTAGAAGTGGGATCGCTGAATCATAACTCTTTAATTTTTTGAGGAATCTTGTTTTTTTATAGCACTTGTATCATTTTACATTCCCACCAATAGTGCAAGGGGATTCCATTTTCTTCACCTTTATTAAATTTGTGTTTTTCTGATTTTTTAATGGACATCCTAGCAAGTGAAACCATACATTATGGTTCTGATATGCAATTTCCCAATGGAGAGTATCTTTTCAAATGCTTGTTTGTGTATCTTTGCGGAAATATCGTTTCAAGTGCTTGGGCTATTTTCTTAGAATTGGATTATTTACTTTTTTGTTCTTGAATTGTAGGACTCCTTTATATGACCTAGCTATTATCTCCATGTCAAATATATTTTGCAAATATTTTCTCCCATTCCATCAGTTACTGTTTTATTCTGTTTATTATTTCCGTTGCTGCTCAAAAGTTTTTTTGATATTCAGTTTTTATTAAATTAATATTGGTTTATATCACTGTTGCCATAATAGACGTATACAGTTTCCCCTTCAAGCATCAGTGAGTGCCACAATGTGCCCACCACCAAAGTACCCGTCATCCACCACCACAGACCCTTGTGCTCCCTCCTGTCTATGTTCTTGTTCTTCCTTTTCTCCTTCCCCTGCCCCTTTAGTTGTCTCTGTCCCAAAGTTAGGTTTCAAGCATTGGCTTTATCTCTCTGTTTGCTTTTTCTATTTTCCACATGTAAATGACATTGTTTGATATTTGTCTTTCTCCTTCTGGCTGATTTTGCTTAGTATTCTCTCTTCCAGCTCCATCCGTATTGCTGCTGCAGTAGCATTCCATTTTATATATGATGTGATATGTATACACACACACTATACATCTTAGATGTATATATATATATATAAAACATCTTAATCCATTCATCTGGTTTTGGGCATGTAGACTGTTCCATATCCTGGCTATTGTAAATGGTGCTGAAATGAACATGGAGTGCATGTTTCCTTTTGAATTTGTGTTTTTATGTTATTCAGGTAGATACCTAGGAATGAAATTGCTGGGCCATATGGCAGATCCTTTTTTAATCTTTTGAGAAACCTCCAGGCTGTTTCAGTAGGGGTTGGGGCAATTTACATTCCTACCACAGTAGGTTAGTAGGGTTCCTTTTCACCAGAATTGTTTCTTGTCTTTTTGATATGGGCCATTCTCACAGGTGTGAGGTGGTAGCTCACTGTTGATGTAACCCTATTTCTCTATTTTGGGTTTTTTTGTTGTTGTTAGTGCTTTTGGTATCAGGTCCCAGAAATAAAAGTTTGCAGAACTGATTGGCAATTAATAAATTAAAGGTGATCCTTTGTATTTTTCTTTGTAACTTACTGGTTTTCTTGGCACCTGACTAGGATACATTGACACTGGTTGAGTCAACATCTGATTTCTATTCCTCACTCCGCCTTACAGTTCACCACCAAAATTGCAGTAGTCCTGCTGAACATCCAACAATGTTAGGATTCTTTGAGATTATGTCTAAAATGTTTCAAACTTGCTTAAGCCCCCAAATTAATTAATCATTATTACTTAAAAAAATCTCATCAGTAGTCTGACTTCAGGCATGGTTCAACCCAGGAATCACTCCAGGGATGTCATTAAAGTCTACCTTTTTGCTCTTCTGAGCTGACTTTATTTCAAAGCTTCCTCTGAGGAAGCCCAGCAGCTTTAGGCTCCCTTTGGTAAAAGTGCAATGGGAATGAGATCATCCTCTTCCCCAAGAATACAACCTAAATTCTAACAATTAAGTTTTGGTGGGCATGATTAATTCTGCTTATATCATACAGTCCTCTTGAAATAACCACTGTGCTCGAGAAAAGAATATTCTGATTCATTCAGCCTGCATACTTCCTTTTCTCCTGTATCTCTGATGGCGTCAGTGAGGAGTGGTTCCTCACACAGTTGAAAAGTAGACACTGAGGGTAAAAACAACAATAAAATTGATTTCAGATGCTAAAAATATCCATTCTCAACTTTTGGTTAAAAATGTTGGTTTGATACATTAGCTATCTCCTCTCCCATGGTAGATTTGTTAAATAAAGGTAAAGGAATAAAAAGAAATCATAAGGGCAAAGAGAAGGTTGGAGAGGTTGGTGAGTTGCAGATGAGATTTTCTATAATATTTGAAAAATCAAAAGCACGTGGGGAGTGGTACCTGATCTAGCGAGATTAAGGAAGCTGTCATCTAAGTACAAGTACTGGTAAATACATAAAAGAAACAAGCCAACTCATTCTATAGAATCACTGCTATTTAGTCCCAGGTAACTATGGGAAAGAAGGGTATGAATGAGTAAGGGGCTGGAAATAGTTAAAATTCTACGTACTAAACAGTTGAACACTAGATTTCCTATCTCACTGTGTACATCCAGGAAACTCCCTTTCTGTTTTTTCCTATACAAATATCCACCATTACTACTTTCTCCTAGGGAGACTGGAAGTTTATTTTCTGGGGAAACTAAAGGAGGCTATTTCAGAAACTCTAGCATTTCTGAGGACTGAAATGAGACACACTGCTGTAAACAAAGTCTGGTGAAAATCTACTCCTGGACTGTGGACCCTTGGCCTCCTTTTCTTGTCCTGTTTCCAGAATCTCGGCATCCAGGATGTGCTAGTAGGAAATTAGGAAAAGTTTCTAGGCAAAAATAAAAGACCTGAGATTGAAGAATCCAGTCTGCCCTTTCGAAGCTCTCCCATGAAATGAAATTTCTTAACAGTTTCAAATATTCAAGCATAATGAATCAAATGCTTTCTGAATTTTGAGGTAAAATTACTTACACCTGCCACATTATCAATCTAGTATGGATAAATCAAACCAATTTCATAGTTAAAAGATTGAAAAATATACTTCCAGTGTGTCCTCCCTTAGAAAGCTATTAGAAGATGCATTTCAGCAGAAACAAAGAAGTAAATGAAGGGAAGAAAACATGTTTGGTGTCTAGATGCAAGCAGACCTAGTGATACCTTGAATCCAGATGGGTTGAAAATAATTGGGGGTTCTGGGATGGAAAACTTCACACTAATATAGGTATAGAGATGTTGGAACATTTAAACAAAATTGTCTACAAGGGTATCATTTAAATAAAAATAGTAATTACAATGTTGGTGAGGATAGAGAGCGCAGGAATTCTCATTTACTGCTAGTGGGGATGCAGATGGTACAGGTACTTATAAAGACAGTTTGGTACTTTCTTATAAAACTAAACTTACTCTTTCCATATGATCTAGAAATCTCACTCTTTGGCATTTACCCAAGGGTTCTGAATAGTTATCTCTGCACAAAAACATGCAAATAGATATTTATGGGCGTTTCATGCATAATTGCCAAAACTTGGAGCCAACAAAAATGTCCTTTACTTAGGTGAGTGGATAAATTGTGGTATATCCAGACAGTGGACTCAACACTAAAAATAATGACCTATCAAGCCATGAAAAGACATGGAAAAAAACAAATGCATATAACTAAGTGAAAGAATTCAACCTAAAAAGGCTACATACTATGTGATTCCAACTATATAACATTATGAAAAAGGCAGAGCTATCAAGACAAATATATCAATGCTTACCAGGGGTTGGGAGTTGTGGGGAGAGGTAAATAGGCAGAGCACAGAGGATTTTTAGGGCAGTGAAACTAACCTGTGTGATACTATAATGATGGATACATGTTTTTATTCATTTGTCCAAACCCATAGAAAGTAAATACCCAGTGGGGTCTCCCTGGTGGTGCAGTGGGTTAAGCAACGCACTATGAAGCAAACCACAGCCACTGTAGCACGAGTTCGATTCCTGCCCCGGCCAGGGAGGGGACCCACATGGCAAGGCAGACCTCTCCTGCTGTGCCCGCTGCTCCCCTCAGCAGTGTACTTCCGATGATCTGCCTGTTCTGCTCCCCACTCTCTGTGGTGAATCCTCTCACCCCCCACACCTCTGGCCTGTACCCCAGTGCTTGTATGCATAAATAAATAAATCTTTTTTTAAAAAAAGTAAATACCCAGTGAATCCTAATGGAAACTGTAGGCTTCGCATGACAATGACGTGTCAATATAGGGGTCATCAATTATAATAAACCTATCACTGGTGGGGGATGTTAATAATGGTGGAAGCTGAGCATGAGGTATATGGGAAATCTCAGTATATGCCTCTCAATTTTTCTATGAATAAAAAAAAGCTCTTTAAAAATGTTTAAAAAAGCAATTGTTAACATGTTATAGAGCTTATGCCTTTCTTCAACCCTTTTCTAATGGCAATTATTCAATCCATCACTCAATTTTCTTGGCTCTCTATAACTGTATCTCTGCCATCTATAATGGGGGAAGAGTATCAGCCTTTGATAAGTTTAGTTACAAGGGCTTTTCTGTTCACATTAATTAACCCCAAGTACTACAAGAATGGGTCCCAGTCTGCCTTTTAGGTTTGTGGTGAAATGGGAAGATGATTTTTTTCTAAGGATCAGAAATGATGGGTTCTATATCAGCTCTCCCAGTATCAAGTTTATGACATTGGATAATTTGCTTATTTTCTGTTCTTACTCTTTTTCTTTTGCTAAATACAGTTAAAACTACATAATAGACTACTGTAATTTGTGCATTAGATTGCATGTTATTTTTAAGTTCATAAAGCCCAATAGAAACACAATGTTGAAAAATTTTTGTTTATTAGATACCATCTTGCTACATAAATCTTGCTAGCTGACTTCTGAAAGCAATTATGCAAATATTTTTAGGAGCAGTTATTTAAAATTTGCTAGGATCTGAAAAGAATCACTGCCTAGAGATGATCCTCTATTTGTAATATTTATTGTTAAGGTGAAAGCTAGTGACTAAGTTGATTGAATTTAGTCCATTCCCCTTTCTTTGCATTTTGGAATTATGAAATTGCATGGCTTTCGTATCCTCTTTGGGAACTCTGGGATTGTTAGTTAATGACTGGGCTTAGTTTCAGGGCTGCTGGAATTTGAGAGAGCTGTATCATATAGGGACTTAGTGGGTTCCTTTAACCTGTCCCTTTCTAAACTTTAAAAAAAAAATACAGGAATGGTTGAATTTGCTTGTGGCAGGCCAATCTTCCATAAGTAAATAAACAGTTGAGAAGATCAAGAAAATTCTGCTATAACTAGGAATGTGTGTATGCTTTACCAGCAGAGGATTAAAAACCAATTTCACACCTGACAAATAAGGTACAACTAATATAATTACACTATAAAGATTTCAAGCAGACCTTCCTTTTCTAAGATCACATTTATTTCTCAAAGGTAGGGATCACCACACTCCTGCTTTCTTAGCAGTGGTTCATGTGGAAGAAGAAACAGAGAGAGACTAGAAGTTTTAGAGCCAGGCATACCTGGACTTACATTTTAACGCTGCCAAGTATAAACTTATAACTTGGGCAAGTTATTTAACCATTTTGAGGTCATCCATAAAATAGGAAAGATATTAGCATAACTTTTCTCAAGGGCAGTTTAGAGGATTAAGGGGACCCACCACCTGTGTGTCTTTGGCATTGTACTGATTTCACATAGGTGGTGGTCATGGTAACGTAGCACCCTCCTACATAAACATCTTTTTGTCCTAGTGCTAACTGTTTAAAAGAGTATCATTTCTTCTTTGAAATTTTTGGCATACTTGTTGAAGATTAATTGCATGTGTGTATCTCTGTATATCTGTGTTTGTGCATGGATTTATTTATGGACTCTGAATTCTATTAGTCTATGTGTCTTGATTTCTATTGTGTTACTAAGTTTTGAAATAAAAAAAAACGAGTTTCTTCTTTATTAAGTTGGTTTTAACTTTCCTGGGTTCTTGACATTTCCATGTGAAATTTAGGATCGCCTTGTCAGTTTCTTCAGAATAGAAGATGAAATTTTGATGAGGTTGGGTTAAATCGTAATAGTTATTGTATGTATTGAATGCATAAAATATATTCCTAGCAGATTTCAAATATGCAACACAGTGTTATTAACTATGCTACTGCACTATATGTTAGATTAGTAGAACTCATTCATTTTGCATAAATGAAATTTTGTACCCTTGACCATTGTCTCCAGTTCTACTCCCATCCATTACTGGCAACTACCTCTCTGCTTCTATAAGTTTGACTCCTTTAGATTCCACATATAAGTGATATCATGCAGTATTTGTTTATATCTGATTTATTTCTCACTTTGCATAATGTCCTCCAGATGCAAATGTCAGGATTGCCATTTTTAAAGGCTGAATAATATATTTATCTATTCATTCATCTGTTGATGGGCATGTAGGTTGTTCCTTTATCTTGGTTATTGCAAGTAATGCTGCAATTAATGTGGGAATGCTGATATCTCTTTGAGATCCAGATTTCATTTCCTTTGACTGTATACCCACAAGGGGCTGTGTGAGTCTACAGATAGTTTTGGAGAACAGTGTTACCTAAAAAAGTCTTCTAATGCATGAGTATGGAATGTCTATTCATTTATATGGCTCTTTAATGTATCTCAGCAAGTTTTACAGTTTTCAGAGTACAAATTTTATATCTTTTATTAAATTCTTCAGTGTTCTGTTACTTAGATACTATTGTAAAGGAATTACTTCCTTATTTTCCTTTTGGGTTATTTATTGAGAAATTGTTTCAGTTCTAGGAGGGGTCTCTTTAAGCTATCTCTTTGGTTCTCTCTTAAACTTACAGCTGCTCAATCACTGAATCTGTTGCCCTCATTGTTTTGACAGCACCCTTGACTTTGCACTTCCACATTCTGTTCCAAATAAATTTAGTTCCCTTGAAGGGGAGCTTGGAAACTTTGTTATGCCTGCATCTTCCTCTGGACCAAATTCTGCACAGCTGGAGGTGGGAACATTGGCCCATTTCTCTTGGATTGTCACTGCTGCTTTATAAATGAAATACTGGTCAGGGCATTAGCCTTTGGTTTTCTTGACTTATCCCTCCTGGAATAAAGCTTTCTCCCTTTGAGCAAGCTGTGGTGGGGGCAACTGGGTCCATAGTCTGATTTTGTCACACAATGAAGTTGCCTATGAGTTGACAATAGGGGGAGAAGGCAGCCCCAGAACTCCCAGAAGCTCTTACCTGGAATAGAGCTTCTGCACCAGGAAACCTAGGGTTGGGGCTAGGAATGAGAAATGATGGTGGCCTGATCCTTCTGAAGTAATACTGTGTCCCTAGACTGGATGCTAGGAAAGAAGCATTCCTGTATTCTTGGCTTCTCCTACACGTAGCAGAGCTCCTATCATGCTGAGCTAGGGAACAGAGATGAGAGCAGATCATGGCTCAAATGTCACAAATTCACTTCTTGCTACCAAGATATTAGGTTTCTTTGAATAAATGTTTCTCCATTTGTCCTATGTCCTTAGGACAATTTCCAGAAACTTAGAAAAAAACTTTTAAAAATAGATTTTATCAGTTATAGACATATTAGGAGGAGAACTGCAGAAGTCCTCACATTACCATTTTGGGAATCCTAATAAGCTTATGTTAAGAAAGATGTGGCTGTTTCAAATTTTAGATAGTAACAATTCAGATATTCACAAAATGCTAAAAAGGTAACAGAAGTATCTAATTACATGGAGAATTTGTAGAGGCCTGCAGTAAATAAAAATTATGAAAAATCAGAAGACCCACACTTTATATTATATTTTAAATTGTGTGGTCTAGTTTCATTAGCACTTCTCTGTTATTCAAGAAGCCCCAGGGACTCATAAGACCAGATTGTTATAATAATATCAACTAACATTTGTGTAGCACTTAACAGTGTTAGTCTTTTTCATTTACATAATCTTACAGCTGTTGTATGTTACTAAACTTGCTCATGATGGAGGCTTTCAAGCTTTGCCATCTCTACCTCATCTTTTTCAACCTTTTCTCTGTATATAGTATTAAGAAGACTGAATATTAAACCATGTAGGAGAAGAAATGACCATGCCCATAGTCATTCATTTATTTAGCTTTGTAAACCATACGGTTTATTAAGATTTGTTAGGGGCATGTAATGTGCTCACCATTACATGTGAATGTTTATGATTTATCCATGCTGTTCTTTGTTTCATTAAAAAAATCTAAAGGACCTTTCAAAAGTCTGTACATAAAGATAAAATAAAAGACTAAAAAGAAGCAAAGGGAAATATCAATGCAGGAAAGTAAGATGGTGCCACTGAAACTGTCCTGTAGGAATCACTTAGAGTCCCACATCTAGGAAAAAACCCTCAGTTCAGGCAAACTGAGATGGCTGGCTACATAAGTAAGACCCACAAAGCTACTTGTTTTTGTTTTTGTTTTTGTTTTTGTTTTTCAATATACTGAGCCCTATTCTTAGTACTTGATATCTATCTCATTTTAGCCTCACAACCAACCTTTTAGGTACTATAATTTTTATGGGAGTAAAGAGCAAACTGAAGCACAGAAAGATTAACTTTTCCACAGCCACGGACTTTTAAATGGTGGGACTGGGATTCAAAAACCAAGACTCCCAGTTTCAGAACTGAGTTTCTTTAAGCCTTAAAACACACTGAAGCTGTATATGAATAATATAAATTTGGTAAATTCACATTGTGCACATACACAAAGCATTCATTTTCTGGGGAATGGTTATCTCTAGCTCCAAGACCATTAATTCACACTCTCAATAAATACCAAGTGTTTACTATGAATAGGCACCATTACGGATAAAACAATATGCGAATTCTGCCCTGATGTATGACCTGGCTTCTATTTAAAAGATTCCCTCTGATTGCTCTGTTGAAAACTGGATATAAGAAGGAAAGGAGAAGCAGGGACACTGGATGGGAGGCTGCAGTAAACCTTTGGGTGAGTGATGAAAGGGTATGAACCAGGGAAGTAACAGTGGGAGAGGTAATAAGAGCATATTTTGACAATATAGTTTTGGGGGTAAAGTTACTAGGATTTGTGGATGGATTTGATGTAGGGTCGGGGGGTGGATGGGAACCAGAAGATTCTAGTATTTTGGGCATCTAAAAGGATGGGAGAGCTGCTCATTAAGATGGGTAAGCCCAGAAGGGGGCAAGGGAGATCAGGTTTGTGGATAAATACCAGAAGGTGAATTCTGGAGAACTTGAGTTTCAGATGTTAGATTCTAACTGAAGGTGCTTAATATGCCATTGGAAATATGATTCTGATGGTGGAAGAGAAGTTTGAGATAGAAATAACAGGTAGAGAATGTTTACACATTCTGTTTAAAACCATGAAACTCAATGAAATTGCCAGAAAATAAGTGTAAGTATAAAAGAGAAGCCGGTATGAACATTGTGTCTTTCCAACATTAAGAATCAGGGAGAAGATGAGAACCAATTTAAAAAGACAAGCAATAGCAGTAATGAAGGTGACACCAGATTGAACATGTGGTATTCCAAAGGGAAGAGTTTCAAGAAGGGGGAAGTGATGGATTTTGTCAAATGCCATATTAGTCAAATTCAAATAGGAACTGAGAACTTGTCACTGGAAATCAGTGGCAGTTTTAGGAGTCAATGGTTTTAAGATGGAGTGGGAGATAGATTAGAAGTAATGCTATATGCCAGGGTTCAGCACATGGTGACCCGATTCTGGCCAGCCACCTGCCTTTGTAAATAAATTTTTCCTGGAGCATAACCAGGCCCTTTTGCTTATGTGCATGTGGCTACTTTCGCAACACAATTGCAGAGTTGAATGGTGCAACAGACACCATTAGCCTGTCAGACCTAAAACACACTCTGATCTTTGACAGAAAAAGTTTGCCAACTTAAGATATGCATAAAAATCTAGAGTTTCACTTTTAAGGAGAGTAAGTAGAATTGAGAGCAATTTGTCCTATGGAGAAAGACTGTGATTACATCTTCAGTGAGATCTGTACAGGAAATATAGCACATTGTTTTAAAGGGCTATTTATTATAATATTCCTCCACACTGGCCAAAAGGAACATGTCAAACCACTGCATTTTAGGGGCACCAGTGTGCTGAAATTTAGGGATTTGGCTTCCAGATGCCCTGATTCAATCCAAGGGTGATTTTTATGTATCTGTGAAGGAAAATCCTCTATATATTCAGGTCATCCTTCATTGAGTTTTCTTCTTTTTTTTTTCCCAGGTACACTTTAAAGAATAAACAGTGTTGTTTTGTTTACTTGGCAAGTACCAGAATGTAGCTGATGTGTGATATAAATTTGGAATATAGCCACATCAGCCAAACCTTGTAGCCAAGGGTTCATTAATAGAGATGATATGGTCCTCAGTCTCAAGTAGTTTGCCATCACGAGATAGCATGTGATGATAATAGAAATAGCTAAGCAACTTTCCCTACCATGGCCATCCCCATCCAATAAAGGCAACTCATCATTTTAAGTGGCTCTGGTTGGGTGCTTGGAGTCTCTTTCATGTTTCATATCTACTATTTCAGGGATGCACTTAACTTTGCCTTTAGATGTCATCCCAAATTCAATGGCTTCTCACCATTCCCATGACTAAGCCCTCTTATTTTCCCTCCTCTGCCCCAAACACCGTTTCTAGACTCTGTCATCTCTTACCTGAGATCCAGCGGTAGCAACAGGTCTTCCTGAATTCATTTTTCTTACCTATGATCTATTCTCATCAGAGAATTGGAGCTATTCTTTTAAAATGTATCAGGTCATGCTACTTTTTTTTCAAACTCCTATAGCAATTTTCCTAGTCACTCTGAGAGAAAGGTGAAGCTTTGAGAGTGACCTTCAAAGTTGCAAGTGATCATATCTTCTTTGTCCTTTGACTTCATTCCCTGCCTCTCTGCCCTGATCCTTCTGATCGTGCCAGCCTTTGGACCTCAGCTCAGACTCGGAATGCTCTCCCCTTTGCTATCCACTCAACTCACTCCTCGTTTGAGTGTTTCTCTAATTTTACCTTGATGAGTCTTCTCCGTTCCTATTTAGTAGTGAACTTTCCTTACTTCTTGTTCAGCCCTCCCACTCCCCCTTTCTGCATTACTTTTCCTCCTGTTTCATGTCACGTATCATTGCCTAAGATTTTTTAACCATTTAGTCTAGTCAGGATTGTCTACCTCACAGGGGTGTAAGATTCATATCATTCTTTGTTTTGTTGAATGCCTAGAACAGTGTCAAGTGCATGATAGGTTCAATAAATATTTATTGAACAAAAAAATCAACACTGACATTGGTAGGTCTATACGAGCCACTTTACAAGGATTACTGATCTCCTAGAACACCATCATGAAGCAAGTATAATCATCATCTCCACTTCACTGATAAGCAAACCATCACAAAGGACTCATGGGCCCAAACATGGCAGAACTGGGATTTGAAATAAGGTGAGCGATTTATTGACGTGAGGCTCTCTACTCCTTATGCTGGGAAACTGCAGAGGACTTCAGCTCCCAGGAACCTTGCCACATAGGGCCCTCAGCTCTCCCTTTCAGTAAAAGTTGAAAGGGAGGGAAACTTACTGGATAACTACTCCAAATTTGTGATTTGTCACTAGCATTGAGGATTCCATTGCTCAAGGACTAGTTACGAGTCTCATTGTGCTTTGTTTCAACTAATAAGGAAGAAAAGGCAGGGACAGAAAGTGGAGGCTGGATTTAGAGACATTTTCTCCTTCAATTTGCCAGTGTTTTTCACATCCCATTCAGGTCAAATAATCTTTTACACAACACTGAGCACAACACTGAGATGAGATGTCATGTTTCTCCACCTGAATTCTACACTAGCATCTGCAGATGCTGCTATAAGAGGGACTGTTGATTATGCAGTGCCCCACAGCAAGATGTCCCCAAAGCAAGCAAGGAATTGATTCGCTGTGCAGGTGTCCTTGTTTAATCTAAGGGATGTTAATCCGCCTCATAATAAGCCAATGAAAAGTGCATTGCTTCTGCAAAGACAGGTCTTGATTTCATGTGGAAATGATAATAAAAGAAATAGCCTTCTGGTAAGTGCATCCTACTTCTGTCAAGTATTTTTTATGACTCAACATGTATTTAGTCAGCTAAGAGTCAGAAGTCTGGTTCAGTTGAAATTTCCAAGCTGAATAATGCATGGCCTAGTGTCACTTACTGGAAATGAGAGGTCTGTTTTATTTTTTGAGTTTTCCACCCTTTTATACGCTTCCCCAGAAGTCTTCTTGTTTGAAATTCACAAAAGAATACAAGAGAGAAATTACCAAAAAAAGGCAGAGTTTGCCTTTTCTAAAATAATAAATCATTAGCTCTGTCCCAGTTAGTGAAAATGGCCCATAAGTCAGTTTTATAAGCAGTAATCGTTTAAATGAAATTCAGGTTTTTTCATTAAATAAAAAATGAGAAAGATAGAATTATGAGCCTGCCCAGCCTACCCTGGTATCTCAGCTTATCCCTCCCTGGCCCCAGAAGAATAGTCACTGTTTCTGATGGTGCTAACCGGTCACACTGGTTTGAGTAGTTACTGTGTTAGGTACTGTTCGAAGTCCTCAGCACACATTGTCTCACTTAGTCCTGGAACAGCCCTCATAGGTCCCATCGGTTATCTGTTTCCACAATAATGCTTCCTGGCAAGCAACCACAAAATCTCAGTGCAACCCACAATAAGATTATATTGCTCACATTTTGGGGTCAGTGGGGCGGAGGGAGTTTGTACATGTGGTCTTAGCTAGATAGCTCCACCGATTGAGACTGGCTGTCTCACATGCCAGCAAATGAAGGCTGCCCCCACCCACTAGGACTCTCAGGGAGACTGAGCTTTGTTCCAGTAAGCCTCTCCTCTTTCAGCAGATTGGGCTGTCTCCCAGGTGATGGCAAAAGGCAGAAAGCAAGCAGTGAGAAACACAGGCTTCCTGAGATCAAACACTGGCTCACTGTCACTTTCACTTGACTCTGTTATCCAAAGAAGGGCAAGAATACTGAGTTCAGAATCAGAGTGGGAGGGTCCTGCAAGGTTACATGGCAAGGAGCATGGGCACAGGAGGGTTGAAGAACTGGGCCCAGCAGAACAATCCATCACAGCAGAGGTTCTCATCCTTTTACTCATTGTTAAGGGTATAGAAACACAGAGATGGTGAATAATGTGTCTTGCAGTAGACACAGGTGTCTAGCAGTAGACACAGGTGTCTAGCAGTACTGTGCTAGCAGTAGAGACAGGAAACAGTAGGAGAACCAGTTTCTACTCCAGAGTGTGGTTTTTAATCACTGTGCCTCTACCTTTACTCCTATTTGAGCCCCTATAATCTAGTTTCTGCGCTGACCACCCAAGAAGACATGCCTTCCTTCCTCTGGACAGAGCCTCCTCTGCCCTGTGACACTTGTGTGCTGCATCCTGGCAGCTCATTTCCCTTCCTTTTGATCCCGCAGGACCTGTGCTTGTCTGTTTCTCTCACCACCCTCCCTCTAGCCGGCCTTCACCAGTACACTGTGTACTCACTTCTCTTTCTTGGCATCTCATTTTTTTTTTAAGATTTCTTTTTATTTATGCATACAAGAACTGGGTGTAGGTCAGAGGAGCAGTGGGTGAGAGGGTTCACCAGAGACAGAATTGGGAGCAGAATGGGCAGACCTACTGAAATACACTGCTGAGGGGAGCAGCAGGTGAGACAGGAGAGGTCTGCTGTGCCATGTGGGCTACCTCTCTGGTCGGGGATCAAACTTGTGCTGTAGTGGCTGGTGATAGCTTTAATCTCTGCCACCAAGAGAGGCCCCAGCATCTCTTTCAAGCACACACCCCCTCAGAGTTCCATTGCCACCTCTCTGCAGGTGACTCTTGTTTAATTCATATCTCTGACTCTAGGAAAGCTCACACTAGTTTCCAGCACCCTGACTCAGTGGTTTGTCCTTTACAAATACCAATTCAGGAGAATCAGAGACTCTTCTCACTGGCATCTTATTTCATGTCACCTAGCAACCATTCTAGTGCTTGAAATTCCACTATAAGGACATTCCTGTTATAAAAATAATTCCACTGGAATACATATTATATCTGAAGGCTCCTACAGCATTTACTAGACAAAATTGCTACTAGTTCACCATTTGACCTACAAAAGTGGCAATTTTGTATGGTTCAACTCACTAGTTTTTGGTACTTTGTACTATATTTATGTATTCCTGTTTCTCCCTGAAGATCATCGCTCTTTGACTAAGAGTGTGCTTTCTTCTCTGAATCAAGTTGCCCAGTATCTGACAACATGTGGGGAAGGGACCAAGTAGATTTCAATAACTGGTGAGTGAAAAGATAAAGGAAGTACCTGAAATCAAGGGATCCGGAGACTGGAGAAAGAGTTCTAGGAAGCCACAGGAGGGGGCCACAGGTACCCGAACACAAATGAGTCAAAGTCAGTGTCCCCAGCCTCACAGTGACTGCCTGTGACAGTTACGAGCTTATCACATGCTAAAAGTAACAGATCTCTTCCAGGTGATCAATGCAGTGCATTCTCATTATAAAATGCAGAAACTTTTAATATGTATAAAGAATAAAACCCAACTGACCCTCATCCCACCACCTTTTAAGAACAATCATTAACTTCACTCTTGGTGGATTTCCTTTAAGGTTTCATCTGCATTTCTTTCACTTGGTTGAAATCAGGCTATCTACACACATTTACTTCTAAATTTAAATGTTATTATGCTAGCATTTTCACATGTTAGGTAATTCCTTTTGTTGATGTGTAAAGACTTCTCTATATTTTCGGTTATTTCCTTAAGATGTATTACAAAACATGAAAACACACTCCCCATTTCAGTAATAGTGTGTGTTACTTGTTTAGTTGTTATACATAAATCTATGTTCAATGTTTTGTATTCTATTTTATGACTTGATTGGCAAAATTTTAACCTGGTACTTTTAAGCTCACCTTTATTGGATTACTGGAGAGGATGAGTTTGTTTTTCAGATATTTATTATTTTTATTTTCTCATGAAAATAGTTTGTTCATAACCTTTAATCTATTGAAATCTAAGTTATTTGGTATTAGGATTTGGTTTTATTATTTTTTCCTTTCCAAATTTTGTTTATTGAGAAAAGGAGGTTTACATCTTTGTATCTGTTTCAGGAGTTGTGGTTCAAACCTCCACAAATGTAGACTTTCACACTCTGCCCACCACCAATGCCCCAATAATCCTGTACCATGTTCCACCGGGCCCCTCCCCTCCCACATTCCCTTCCCACCAACCTTCCCCTCTGGTTACCTCAGTTTTACAGCCTCTTAATAAAGACTTTGTTATTAATTTATTTTTGACAGACCCTTTGTTATTTCTAGGTATCTTAAACTACCCATCTGGCTCAATTCCTCATAATATTGCCCCTCTACAGTATATCATGTTTTCCCCTCCCCCCAAACTCTTTATGCTGATCATATTATTTTTACCACATTAAATATTTGGAATTAACCACCCTCTTCCTCTCTACTTTCACTTCTCCAAATCACCCCCCTTTTTTTAAAAGTTCAATTCAAGCTTCAAACACTCAGCAGTTTCACCAGTTAATATAGCTACCCTTTAGTCTGAATTTATTATATACAGCTTTATAATGCTGAAAACCTTCCTGTGATTTTTGTTTGCCATTAAAAGAATGCTGTCTTAGTGGAACATTCTTAGTTGTGAGGAAGGAAGCAGACCTGTTCAATGGACAGGGATGGAGGGGTAGGATGGACAACTTGAGTAATAGGCATGCCAGGCTAATTATCTGTCCAAATGATTAACTCTACAGGATGCTGCCAGCTGAGTCTGATTCCAGCAGGCATTTACTTTCAGTGATCCTCGATTCACTCAAGGATGGAAGTACTCAGGATCTCAGACATCCAGAAAATAAATATCAAATGCCTATTCTAGTGGTGGGAAGAAGAAAAGAGAAGTCATTTCAGTCATGGACTCAGCTCAAGGAGGTCTTTTTGAGTCAAGGGAGAAATGGAGGAAAGGTTCTAGAGCAGAGGTTCTTAGCCGAGGGTGACTTTGCCCTCAGGGACATTTGGCCATGTCTGAAGGAGAAACTTTTGGTTGTCTTAACTGGGAGGGTGAGGGTGAGTTCTATTGACATTTAGTTGTTAGAGGCCATGTTGCTGCTAAAGCAAATTGCAATGCACAGAACAGCTCCCCACAATAGAGAATGATCCTGTTCTCAGTGTGGAGAATGCCAAGGTTAAATAACCCACTCTAGTGCTAGGACAGGAACATTGCGGGCATAAGGCCTTTTGCTGACTAGACTGGGGTTTGGGGTTGGTATCCATTAATAATAGGACCAGAAACAAAGCAAAACCTAAGAACTGGAGCAGAGGGCCAATTAGATGCACATCGAAGAGGGAGGGGGCTGTGTCCACACTAACATGGTCTCATGCAGCTGTCATTCAGGATAACTTGGCCATTGTAAATGAATTCCAGAGCCCTCTCAGGAAAAGGAGTACCCAATATGTACCTGTCATGATCTTAGAATAAAATTATAGGTGATGGTTAATGTTGGTAGAGTAAAGTGAGGTCAATAGGACTGAAAATGGCCTTTCACTATTTCCTACATAATTTAAGAACAGGGACCAGCTCTTATGCATATTTATATTCCCCATAATGCTCAACCCATCATTCAATAGTTATTCAGTTGATGCTTATTAATTGATGAACTGAGTGATGATATCCTTAATTGGTCATGCCAGTCACATCCATCTATGCTCAGCACCAGGACAACTTGGACATAGTCCATAGTATTGAGGAATTAAATCTCCTGCTGAGGACCCTGGCAGTCATATCACCACAAGATCTAGATTCAACTCAGTACTTAAATAGAAATAAAGCACTAACCTTTGGGGTGGCAAATAGTGTACTCTGTGTACTTATGGCTAGGTGCCCATGAGAAATAAAAGTAATAGTAACTCCAGTGATGATAACTGAACAGCTTCACTTAGCACACTCCATCCGAACAAAACATCCTGCCAGCTTCTGGATAAAATAATGTATCTTAATTTGAATTAGTGGATTATTTCAGGGGGGCTATTTTATATATCTGATTGACAATTCTACCCTTCCTGAGTTATTTTCCCCTCAGCCTTCCTGGATCTGGCACAATACACTTTGATCCTACTTCTGGAAGCTAAATGTTGAAGCAGCAATCAGTGGACATGGGGCACATCTTACCCTGCCAACAAAGAGTTAACCTTCCCTTTCCCTTATCAAGAGTCTCAATTCTGCTTATTTTCACTATTGTCATGTTCGTTTGTGGAGGAGGTTGTGACCTCCTACAAGGGAAGTCCCACATGATGAAATACTCTAAAAATCAGAAAGACTTTACAATCTAAAAAAAATAACCCTTTAGTGGTAGAATGTTCATCACCACAAAGGCGACATGGACATGCAAAGCCTCTGACTAGCCCTAAAATTCACACCATATCTATTGATTGAGTAATGGTGTCATTGCATGGCCATTAACTCATGATGGGACCTTGACCATGAAACTTCATATCTGTATTTGTACATGTATTTCATTCTTCTAGTTGATACTTGTTCTCATTTACCACTTCTTACTGTGTAAAGAAATTGGACATTATGACTATTGAAGAATGGAAGGAAGTGAAAGAGGGAAAGGAAATATAAATAAGTCCCAAGATTACCTAGATGCTGCAATTAGCAAACAAGGATTTTAAAGCAGTCATTATAAATATATTTGAAGACTTACAGAAAAATTTATAATGAATACACAACAGTAAAATATCATAAAAATAGAAACAATATTAAAATAAAAGTAAAATTATTGAAATAAGTAAAATGATAAAAGTATTGAAATAAAAAGTTCATTGATTTGACTTAAATGTATATTGGAAATAGCATAAAGCTAAGCAAATATGAAGATAAATGGAAATTATCTAATCTGAAGTTCAGAGAGAAGAGAGACTGAATTAAAGTAAACAGAGCACCTCAGAGACCGGTAGAACCATTTTTTAAGCTGCTATACAATTGGAGTACAAGAAAGAGAAAAGAAAAAGAAGGGAGCAAAAATTAAAAATAAAAACAAAACTGAAGAAATGATGAATGAAATTTATTAAAGGTGTCAAGTTAAAGATTGCAATCCGACAAACAGAGAGGGGAGAAAAGATGGCAACGGAGAGACAATAGGCTAGAAAGCTCCTGGAAGATACAGGAAAAAGGGAAAAAATACAGCAGGCCCCAGTAGGAACTGTAACA
>JAGFMF010011626.1:4839866-4859434 GCA_019455555.1 Galemys pyrenaicus
TGCACAAGGGACTGAGGTGATGGTGCACGGGTGAAATGGTGGTGGGTACCCCCTGGGGACTACAAATGATGTCAAATATAACTAATAAAAAAAAAAGGAAAAAAAATAAAGATTGCAATCCTCCACAAACACTAAGCAGAATAAATGCAAAGAAAATCACATCAAGGTCTTCACTGCCAGATTGATGAAGTCTAAAGACAAAGAAGAGCAAAACTAGAAAAACAGCGAAATAAAAAGAGTAGAATAATGAAGAGAATCATGGTCGACTTATCAGAAACAATGGAGGACAGAAGATGACATGGCTTCCTTCACAGTGGCTGCTTGACTCATACCTCATGGTATTATAAGACATAGCTAATGGATAGCGATCTGTTTTAATCACCTCCACAACTAGAGAGAACAGTAGAGAGAACAGGACCATTTTTCTCTCTGATCATGGAAATGGTGGGGCCAAGTGGACTATTTCCTGAGGTTGGCCAATAAAATATTAGACCTGAAAAGGGTCATAATAGTTGCAATTCATTTCCAGGTAGATAAGTCTAAAGAGAGATAATCCAGGGCATGACATGCAATAAACTTAGTAATGAAGTACAAGGATAGAAGTCAGACAAATCGTGATGGTAATTTGTCACCCAGAGAGCCTTGGGGCATTTGCTTCCTCGGGTCATCCTCTCTTTAATTTTCAAATAAAATGACTTAAGCCCCTGCCCTATTCTAAGACTGTATGTTCCCTTATGTTCACCTCTGTGGCAAATTCCTGTTCTCACTGAATTATTGATATTCAGTATTTCACCTTCCGTAGCTGCTGTCCTCCCTCTCATAACTTCAGGGGGGAAACAATCATCTCCTATTCATTTTCCAAAGCACTGCTAGCTGAAGGCTACTGTAAGAAATACCTTCTTTTAAAAAAAAAAAGATAATAGAGAATAAATTCTATACAAACAAAATTGAAGGCCAAAGCATGTCTTAGAAATTTACCAATGTCGTTGAGAAAGGAATTTCTCACTGGCCTTCCTCGCTGCTCCTTTATTCTGCCATGTGGGTTGCGCTCCTTTTCTTTAGCACTTCCTCTTGTATCTAAATTCTCTAAGTGCTTTTTACAGCTTTGTCTATAGCTAAAGGGAAACTCCTAACTTTATTTATAGTCACTTTAGTGTAAAGTGATCCAATTCTCTTTGTTTCACTGTCACTTTCTTTCAAGACTAACTCAGGACCTTTACTCAGTACAACAATAGCAAAACCATCAAGCTGGTTTCCTAAACAAAAAAGCAAACAGTTCCTAAAAGAATTCTTTTATCCCATAATACTGTTTTTGAAGATACGGACCTGGGGTCCTGTATCAAAGTCCTAGTGGAAACTGATGAGAAAATTAGGGCCACTGGAGGAAGCTGAATAAAGGTACTTTCACAGATGTATAAGCAGGTCCACAGGGAACCATGTGCCAGTCCAGTAACTGGGGACCAGCCAAGTGGAACAACAAACACCCCAAAATCCATAAAGGATGGGAAGCAAGAATGAGAGTCGTGTAGAGAAAACCAACCTGAGAGTAAAGACCTTGAGTTCAGGATTACAACCAGTCTCCGATAAACCAGCCAAAGAGTTTGGGGGAGAAAACACCTTAACCTTCCCTCTCGCTTCATTTCCTGCCAAGGCTTTGCATGAGAGCCCAGCCCAAATTGAGGTAGCAAGGGAGCCCTTTGTAGTAGCACCCTCCATCCCCACCAGGGGAGAAGGAAGAGGTACTTGTTGGTACCTGGCATCTGGAACTGACAGTAGGGCTTGGGCAGGCTCATGGGATAAGGATCAGTTTTATGAGTTGGTGATGACCAATATAGACTGTAACCTCTGGGATGAGGCCCCAAAGTCACTGAGCAGGCATGACTTCCACCTAGTCAGTATTTTATTTGTCAACGTCAAATCTGCCTTTATAAACTCTGTAATACTGCCTCACTACAGGAATCATTTAAGTCTTAATTGTCTTTATACCAAACTATTTATACTGAAGCAATATTTATATAGATCAAGGTGCTTAGGGAGAGATAGGTTCATAATAATATAGGAAATCTGGATTTTGCCTTGGAGAATAACTGCTCTGTTCAATACCGTCTTAATTCCTAAAAAGTTGGGGTCCTACTCATTCTAAGGTCTGGCATATCACAAACCCCAAGAACTGACTGCTAAAGAACACTGTTATTAATTAGTCAGTACTGGCTCATCAACACCCACACTCTTGTGATTAAAACTACGCAGAAATAATTTAGTGGGGAAATACTTTGGTGCATTTCTTGTCCTGGGTGCTCAAAGTTAAGAGTGACTGCTTCTGTAAAAACTTTTAAGGTTTAGAAATTGTACTGCTATTGACATTGAAGACAGTGCTTTGAAGTGCAGTAGAACTTGATCAGTGAAAGAACTGAAGGGAAAAGACAAACTAGTTGAGTTGTCAAATCATTGTGTAGCAGGCACACAACAAAGTCTTGCATAACAAAGTATAATTTCTTCATAATATTGATTTTATTTTTTTCTCTTTTGAGTTCATGTTTTTGGAGTTTCTCACAAATTCATGTGGAATCTCAATAAATGGCAGCTGAGGAGTACTTCACACTCAGTTTTATGGTGTCGATCTAGCCATATGTTTTTCATGTGGTGCCAGTTCTTCACTTTGGTAATGAGACTGATGAGGAATGCTATAATTGTGGAACATTTTTATGTACAAAAAAATTTAATGAGATTTATTTTCAAAAAGTGAAACAACTGTTGATATTCATTAGTTATTGTATCTGCCTTTGTTATTTTGAATACAATAACTAAATATTGTATTTAATAGTCAGATTAAACATTTTGCACATTTTAGGAAGAAAGTTGTTTTGAAAACATATCTGAATTTTTGCATTTATTTTAAATTTTTAATGAAAATACATGCAAATTTGTACAATTCAAAATTTTTTAAAATTTAGATCTTTATTGTCAGTAGAACATGTAATTTTTCCAGAATGGGAACAAGATAAAAAAATACAATGAAATATATATAGTGAATTATGTAAATTGATAATAACAATTATCTAAACAT
Source organism: Galemys pyrenaicus (assembly GCA_019455555.1). NCBI lineage: Eukaryota > Metazoa > Chordata > Mammalia > Eulipotyphla > Talpidae > Galemys > Galemys pyrenaicus. Next base: position 4,842,934 of record JAGFMF010011626.1, read on the forward strand.
TGCCAGCCATTAACATGTGCAATACTTAGCTGTAATCATTTTTGGTAATTCATTGACCTTCAGTTATGTAAAAAACATTGGTTTATACTATTTTATTTTGTCTTTATGAAGATGTATTTGTCTAGGTTGGAGATAACATTTCATGACTTATTATTTCTAATATTTGACAAAATATATGTGTCTTCATTTTTATTCCTGTCTTAGACCTTTCAAATGCCAGGAGGGAACTCTCCCTCACCCTTTATCTACCTCCAGGGATAATCTTTAAAGAAGTCATCCTTAAACAACCCACATCCTGGCTGTGAAATATACATAATTTATTTCCTGCGGGATGGGGCTTAGGGAACCAAGTACCCTAGCAGTCCCTTGATAGAACATAGGCCTCCGGCATGGAAAAGACCATTGGCCAGGAGTTAGAAAACTCAGGTCCATATTCCAATCCCATTAGTTACTTCCTTTGTGATCTTGGACAAAAGATTTAAGCATCTTGCACCTCAACTTCTTTATCTACACGTGGAGATAATATACACATGGAGATGATAATCAAGTGTTGTTCTTAATACTAAATAAGATGACATGTAAAAACACAGAACAGAACTATGTTGGAAGCTGAATTAATAGTTAATCTCAGAAGCAATTTGTGGCAAACACCATGTAGAGTTGTTCAGTAGATGGGTTTTTTTTGTGTAATGTTGGCCTTTAGGGTTGAGACTGGAAAAAATATTTCAAATAAATTCTAAGGCTTAAAAATGTATAACAAATCCTGGATTATCTACCTATATCCTTACCTACTCCCTTCTACCCAAGTGGGTTATTTTAAAGCAAATTCCAGACAGGACAGCATTAAATTAAATACAGTTTGTTTTTCCTTCAGGAAATCTTTTTATTAGATGGAAATAACATATTCCAGGGCTTGACTTTGGTGTAGAGATTAGTCTCTCTAATCATCAACAGTAAAGTTCTTATAAAAATAGTAACTATTGTGTGCATGTGAGTCACAAACTGCAGGGTGCAGAATAAAACAAGATACTCTATCCTGCCACCTGGAGAACCCAAGTACTCCCTTGTTCTTGATGCTCTGATGGGTTATCACAAACTCTGTGACTGAAGTAACGTGTATTACCTTAAGTTCTTAAGAATTCAAGGCCAGAAGTTTCAGTTATATTGTCAGGATTGCATTCCTTCTGGAGGATCTAGGGCAGAATCTGTTTCCTTGCCTTCTCTAGAGACTGTTAATATTCTGTGGCATATGGACCCTTCCCTGCCATCAGAGTTGACAGGATAGCATCCCCTCCCTCTCTTCCAGCTAACATTATCCCACTATCTTCTGCCTCCTTCTTATAAGGTCCCACAGTCTCACACTGGACCCACTTAGATAATCTAGGATAATCTCCCCATTTTAAGACCCTTAATTTAATTACATCTACAAAACCCCTTTTGTTATTGAAAGTAATATATTCCTAGGTTCTGGGGGTTAGAATGTGGACATCTTTGAGGGACCATCAGTCATCCCACAACATCCAGTTAGCTGAGGTGCGGAAGGAGGAAAAGGAAGGAGCAGCCAGGCAAGAAGAGTAGAATGAGGCATTTGGTGAAGAGATGACCACAGGTTTAAAGCAGGAGAGTTACAATTTGGGGGAAGTCTCCCTAGACAACTTGACTTGGCGAAGGTATTTTTTTTAACAGATGGCAACTTGATGGGTGGAACCTTCTATTTATAACCTGCTGGGGGCTTTAGTAGAGTGGTGATACTGTAACAAAGAAATGTAGGAATAAGGACTGTTTGATGTTTGGTCCTGTGGAATAATAAATACATACAACACATATACCTACATATGTGTATATATAATTAATATGTATAAATGTCTTTTACCACAAATTATTCTTATAATGCTTGCTTATTCTGAATGTATGTACTAGTTTAGATCCTATGTACCCTAAAATAAAAAGAAAAATATGAGGTATCAGATAAAGTAAGCCAGGTGAGCCAACACTCTAGACAATGCATTTGGTGCTCACACTACTATTTATCAGATAACATGTGGAAGGGGCAGGACTGGAAGAGAGATTCCCTCAGACAGAACAAATGAGAAAGAGAAGGCATAACTTCAAACCAGTCAACACATCTGCCATGCAGATTTGCTGGATATTTACTTAGAGATCACTTGGCCTAAAAATTACAAAGGAGGGAAGATACCAGGCACATCTCGGAATAGTCCAGTATGTGTGTTTATGGTCCTAATGACTTTGGCTTCAGAATGCCATGGTTTGAGTTAGACCCAAATTCACTGTCAAGAATTTCATAGATTGTATATCAGCCTACGCTCATTCTCTTCCAAAGGGAAGAGGTTGATTTTATGTTATGAAGTTTCATATATAACACATAAAAGTTATCTGTGTTTAATAATTTGAAATGTCAGTATTTAAATTTGACAATTACAGTGGAGAGCGCTTTCCTACAACAGAAGATCCTATGATTGGGATCACCAAAGACCAAAAAAGTGTGTTAAGAACAAGGATAATAACTTCAGTTCTTAAAAAAAAAAAAACTTACCTGCTTATCTTTATAACAGAGCAGTATCCCTGTCGGCAAAATATGAAACAGAGGCTAAGTGAACTAGAAGATCAAAATTGCGACATTGTCCTTTTACTGATAAGAAGTAGTGGCTGGATTCTGTATTGCTAGGAATTTGGCCTTGGAGAGAGGCAAGGGTAGTTCTAGAACCTAGTCTTTGTGTAGCTAGTCTGTAGTCATTAAGAGGTTTATTAATATTTGACAAATAATTGAAAGCAAAAAGAAAAGCTAACTAATGAGAGGATGGAGACAAGAAGGCGACTAGGGAGGACATTTTTGAGATATAACCAGGAAAAGATCATATTGGATTTTTAAAAAATCCAACTCAGTTTTATTTTAACCAGAAAAGGGACAGAATTAATTTTTTTCCCCACCATGTGGCAGGTGGACTGAAATTGGGTGAGGTAAGAGAAGAAGCCAGTAGTCTGGCTAGGAGGCTTCCAGTGGTTTAGATGAGAGAAGGGGTGATTTGACCAGCGACATAGCGGTGCAGTGGTATTAAATGGTATATTTGCCATGTATTTTTGAAGTGATCCTGATAGAACTTACTGCTGAATTAGATTTGAGGGGTGAAGAAGAAAAAGTAATCAAGTTTGTGGAAAGAACTTTGTAAAACCCCATTTCCAGAGCCAATTGCTTAGCAGATGCCCAAAGGAGATGGTGAATCCACGTGCCACCTCCACTGAGCCAGGGCTGAAGACCATAGCACTGAGCAGATTGTGGAAAATGATGAGGAAAATAATTCTCTTTCTAAATAAGGAATCAGAATGTGATTTTCCCATTATGTTTTATTTTTTAAAAGAAAAAGAACTGACTATTGGAATAAATTATAATACATCCTCCATAGCTGTGCAGAATTACATACTTAGGACCTATCCAGACCTATGACAAGATCTCCTGGGATAACTTAGTGGATGAAATGGCTAACTATAGGCTGGGTAAAAAGAAAGGAAAAGGGACTTATAATTTATTGAGAGAATTTGCCCCAAAAGTCAAATGGCTCAACTTCAGCTTGGAGGGATATTTCTTATAACCGTAAAAACCTGCTCGTAGCTTAGATAAAGAAATAGGGGTCTTGCTAATTGAATTTATGCTTGACATAAGCTGCAAAGTGACGTGAATTCATAAAAGATAAATCAGGACCTAAAACGATTAGCATTTATGTCTAACAAGATTAGTTTAATGAAGGTTTATGTAAATTCTTACACATGGGTCCAAAAAAGAACAACTGAATAAATCTAAATGTGGAGGGTCAGGAGTGGGTAGAGACTTCTATAAAGACATTGAGTTTTTAGCATTCAGACAGATCAATATTTGCTCACCATGGGATGTGACTGCCAAAGAAGTTAATGCAATTCCAGGGGGTATTCATGATATTTCATCTAGACACAGGGTTTAGACAGACCACATTTGGTCTCTTAGAAGCCACAACTGAAAACATTACCAAATGGAAATGAAAAAGTTTAACCAAGAGAGAGACTAAAAACCACATCTAAGATATGAAGGACCTGAGTTTTGTTTAATTCACTCAGCAAAGATTTACCCAGTGACTAATATGCATCAGGCACTGTCATAGGTACTAGAGCTGTAGTAGGAAACAAATCGTTAAATCTTTGGAAGTTGACAATCCAGAAAACTGTAATAAGTAACAACTGTCATCTGGATGAGATGCAATGAATTCTGAATAGCTCAAAGGAGCTAAAGCTATTAGAAACTTTAAGGAAATATACTTTTCTATATTTGAAAAACAAAACAAACTCAGCACTCAGCTATTTGAGAAGGACGAATTGTCTTAATTTTAGTATGTTTTCTGTTACTAGAATCATTGAGATAAATAGGAAATTATACTTTCAATTCTACTTTAAAGGTATTAGACATGTAAGTTCTGGAACATTTGAAGACTATAAAAAGGGAGAAGAAAGAAAGATTGCCCATAATCTAATAACCAGTAGAGCCTCTTTCTCTAGGTATCTGTTTCCTCACGCCTCTCCCCACTGCACCAACAAGTCTACCTAGATCCTACGTATTAGATTGTTAAGATCTCATACATATAGCATTATGTCACTTTTTACTGGTGAATGTCATTTTAATGGTGGAACAAATATTATACTGGCATACCATGACTTTTAAAAACTATTCTTTTGATACTGGAGATTTATGATATTTCTATTATTTTTTTGTCAGAAAGTTTCTCTGGCCAGTCTTTATGCTGTCTGCTCTCATTTGATCATTAATTTGGCATAGGCTCTGGAAGTATAGCTACTTTCCAGAAAGCTATGGGGATTTTTAAAATTTGGGGTGCATATTATAAAATAAATTTCAAGAATGTCAAACTCATTTACACTCCTATTAGCATGAGAATACCAACCTCATCTCACTTTTAGCCAGGATTTTTTTTTTTTTTACTCTTTTCTAATTTCATGAGCAAAAAATTTGGTGTTGTATTTTAATTTGTTTTCTTAGGTGACTAATGAGGTTGAACATGTACTTCAGATGCTCATTAACTACTTGTGTTTTCTGTAAATTGGGATAGCTTATGTTCTAGTCAGGTTTTCAGTGTTGTTGCAGTTTCCCTTATTTATTTGAACATACATCTAAACCCTAAGAATATTACTTTTTAATATATAGTGTCTCTGGCAATGAATTTTTCTTCATTGTTTTTGTTCTTGTCCATTATTTTTCAGCAGAGTGCACTGATAAATTTGATTATACAAAATTATATTTTCTCACATAATACAAAATAAAATGCATCAAATATTTTCAACAAAATACTAGCTTATTGTTAACCCCACAAATGAATCCACTAAAAGATATAAAAGTGTAATAAATCAATGTAAAAAGGCACAGTAAATCAAATAAATTGTTTGATTTCAGTAGAAAAAAATGAATCGAAAGGAAACATCGATGTTTAAATTTCATCTACCATACTAGAAGATATTAAAATAAATTATACTGTCTTTGTAGTGATTTAGTTGTATACAGCTGCTTGGAAGCAAGCTGCTATGTTTTGTATTAAGAACTTTAAAATCTTCATATTGCTTATTCCAGTAAGTCTACTTTTGGGAGATTGTTTTGAATCCATTAGAGATGCAATTATAGATATATGCACAAGTATGCTTATTACCTTATCTATAAAAATGTGTAAGCAAGCTAAGTGTCTGATATTAAGAGATTTGAATAAACTATATTCAGAAGTGAAATATGCTGCTAATGAAGTGGTTCTGTCACCTTGGAAATTGAAAATATAACCAAGAAAAAAAATCAGTAAAAGGTTTGGAAGACAAAACTGAGGATCTTTCCTGGAAACTGAAGAAAGAAAAGGCAAAGATGAGAAAGATAAATAAATTGGGGAATCCATCTGAGAGGGTGAATGTCTAGAAGAGCTTCCAAAAGAGAAAATAAGTAAGTTAGTGGGAAAGAAAATGGCCAAGGGAAAAAAATGCGAGGATGTTTTCCCAAAATAAAAGATGCTTGTTTGTAGATTTCACAGTTGAACAAGTTCCCAAAACAAAAAATAGGAAAGGGAAAAAAATCCAACCTACTAACACTATTATGTAATATTTTGGGAGCACTCTGGAGATAGAGAAGATTCAAATGCTTCCAGGGAGGAGAATCAGATCTCAGGCAAAAGATTGGAAGGAGAATGGCTACAGACCTTCTCAACAGGAAACTAAAAGTCAAACTGCCTAAAAAACTGAAACTTAAAAAAAAATTTTTCCACCTAGACTTCCATATACAGCCAAGCTATTAATCAAGTAGAATAGAATAAAGGCATATTTGGATGGCAAAATCTAAAAAACGGCCAAGGCAGACCTCTCCTGCCTTGCCAGCTCTCCCCTCAGCAGTGTGTTTCAGTCAGTCTGCCTGTTCTGCTCCCTGCTCTGTCTCTGGTGAATCCTCTCACCTCTCACCTCTGGCCTGTACCCCAGCTCTTGTATGCATAAATAAATAAATCTTTAAAAAAAATTTAAAAAACCAAAAGGCCACATTTATCCTTGCTCTAATCCTCTCAAATTACAGAATATTTTCTATTAAAATAAGAAAGAAAACATTGGATTCAGTAAGCAAAGTTCTCAAACAGAGAAAGGCAAGGGGAATCCATGGATGTCACCATGCAATGCTCTGGAGGACAGCTGTGTAGCAGATTGAAAAGAAAACTGGATTATGCTCAGCGCAGTAAGTCAGAAGGCAAAAGAAAAATACCAGATGGTTCCTCCCCTAGGAGGAATATAAGGAATAAGGATCAAGGAAAGGAATAAGAACAATAATAATAATAATAACAATAACAATAAAGACACAAAAACCAAAAATGAAAAGACAAGGACAAATTGGGGATACTTGGGAGGGTTGAGGGCAGATGGGAGCACGGGGGACTGAGGTGATGGTGCACTGGTGATACGGTGATGGGGAATACAATTGATGTCAAATATATATAAATAAAGTTAAAAAAAAAACAGGTGAACAGAGAACCTCTAACTATATATCTCCTCAAGTTTACCATAATCCCCAGTCATTAATTCCTTGCTCAGATGCAGTAAAATGTAGAGAGAAGAGTTAGGAAGTAGTTTCACTGGTCTAATTTCCCCAAACCTACATAAAGACACTAGTACATCCTCAATTGCTCCTCTTTGCCAGCAGAGATGAGTTTTTATGATTAGCTGCTTAGACACTGCCCACAATACTTTGAGCTAGAGTAAAAGGAGCGCAAGTGTTTGATTCAGGACCTGATACCCACACCCAAAAATTTCAAAGTCCCTTTCACCTGCTGAAGATAGGTTGACTAACTGTCCTGATTGCCCATTAGTGGGGAGTTTTCCAGGAAATAGACCTTTCAGGGGGATGTCTCAGGCAAACCAGAATGAGTTGGTCATCTCAGCTGGAGGTGACTCTAGCTATAAATCAATAAATGTATGCAAGGCAGGCAAGGGCTGACCCAGCACACGCTTGGTCCCTGTGGTCTTCCCCATAGGGAAAGTAGTTGGAGGACAGGAACTTTACGAGTGTAAAATTATATTCTCTAAAATGAATTGTGATGACACATTCAGCATATGTAAGAGGCAGCTTTTAAGTGACATGTGGAAGACCAGAAGCCTTGGGGGAACAGGCAGGTAAAACAGTGGTTGGGGAAATCCAGGTGGAATGGTTGGAATCATGACAAACTGAGAACCCTTCTCAGTGAACCCAGCTCCCACTGTGCTTGGCAGTGGAGGGATTAGTACCCAATAGAGCCAGGACTTCCTCCTTTTAGGGAAAGTCAGAAGTCTGCATTTTTCATGTGAAACCCCTACTTTTCAATGTGGACAATTTTGAAAACATGTGAATACTGCAGTCTGTGAGTAGGTACGATGCAAGATCTCTGCGAAAGTAAGACACATGTCTCTGTTACACTGTTCATTGTTCACCATGAGATGCAGAAGCTGGATTGGGAGGCAATGGAGCACTTCCACAGGGCTTGCCATTTGCCTCAGTACCTTTGTAATTCTGGATCTCTTTCTCTCTCTCTCCACGTAAGCAGTTTGTCCCACCCTCAACTTAAGTCCTAGGCATAGGCAATGAGGGTTACTGTCTTTGATTTGTTTCTTTGTCCTTCTCTCATTCTCCTCCTCCCCCAACCAGGCTTGAATGTTGAACTTGTTCTTCTTTAAGATGGCACTTGACTTTAGAGGAACTAGAAAAGCCCACAGTTAAAGGTTGGTTATTAGTATTTTGCATTTTAGACATTTCTACCACAGGCTCAAATTCCTTGGGTCCCTTCTCCTTTTAAACAAGTATCCCATGCAGACACACGAAGGGAAACATCATGGGCAAAGCCTTGTTGAATAGGAAGAGCAAGTCCCTAAGTTGTTGGTATCTGATGGAGGACCCCAAGTTACATTTTAGAAATTTTTTTTTTTCAGATTAAGGTTGCTCTTGCAAATTAACATAAGCCTTCTGAGATATCAGTAAAGGGAAAAAGACCCTATGCTGAACTGACAGCTCTGAAATCTGCAAGCAGTAGGATGTTGAACTCTAGGGCAATATTGTTCAGTGTCAACCTAAAGACCACTGATATCAAAATCACCTGAAGGTGTTTTAAAATCAGTCTCCAGGGCTCAACTCTCAACCTACTGCATCAAATATCAAATTCTCTAATGGGGAACTCTAGCAAACTTGCAGGTTTTTTTTTTTAAAAGATTTATTTATGCATATAAGAGCTGGAGTACAGGCCAGAGTTGCGGGGGGCGGGGGTGGGGGAGAATTTACAGCGACAGAGTGGGGAGCAAAACAGGCAGATTGATGGAAATACACTACTGATGGGGAGCATGGGCGAGGCAGGAGAGGTCTGCTGCACTATGTGGGTCACCTCCCTGGTGGGGGACTGAACCCATGCTGTAGTGGCTGTGAAAGGCCCACAGCACAGCACTCAAATCCTTGTGCCACCAAGGAGGCTCCACTCCCAGGTTATTCTTAAAGCATAGTAAATTATAAGACCTGACACCATGGGACCTTCCTTCCTGTGGCTAAGCGGCCACCAAGGCCTCTGATTTCAGACTGGAGAGCGGGGAGGAAGTTAGCCTTGTCTCAACCTTTGATCAGATGAAAGAGCTTAATGAATAGGGTAAGAATGTATGAAGGCGGAAGAACCACTCATATGAAGATTAGGAAATCATATTTGAAATGAGAATGATTTTCAAAGAGATAGTTATGAAAGAAATAGCCAGTTGTGATGGAAAGGGCTTCCCTAAAGGTAGGCAGGATTTATTTCAGATGTACCTCATGACAGGACTCAGGCAAACACTGTAATTCAGTTATTCTCTTTCTCTCTGTATACACATTTTAATAACTGTTCACTAACAATAACATCTATGTATAATTGAGAATATATATTGAGTATATGAATATATACTTGTTACTTAGATCTATATCTTTATCAATACAGCTATGTTTCCCAAGAATTTAACTTCAAACACATTAATGGAATACATAGGATCATTTAATATTGATAACATGTATAGGCCACATGAATGTAGATGATTAGTCTTTCTGTGCAGATAACATGTACTGTTAGTAAGATAACCATCACCTGATAGACAATAGTGAGATATTTTGACATACAACCAATCAATTTAGTAAGTCAAGTAGACAAACTTAATGGTAGAGAATTTTAATAATGTAACCAATAATTTGAAGTTAATAGTTGTATAACAAAGTGTATAACAAAATAATCCTTGGGTATCCTCAAACACTGACTGTGCATAGGAACAATTATTCCAGTGGGCAATTTGATAAAAGAGAAAAAAAAATCTTTGGAATGTGTATATTTTATGCTGAAATTTTTTACCTAGAAATTTATTTTTTTAAGATTTATTTACTTATGCATACAAGAACTGGGGTACAGGCTAGAGGAGTGGGAAGTGAGAGGATTCATCAGAGACAGAGTGGGGAACAGAACAGGCAGATGGACTGAAATACACTGCTGAGTTGGATGAGGCAGGGGAGGTCTGTGGGATGTGGATCACCTTCTTGACTGGGGATCAGACGCGTGCTGCAGTGGGTGTGGATGCTTCACAGTGTGGTACTTAACCACTTGCACCATGAGGGAGGCCCCAGCTAGCAATTTATCCTGTGCACCAAGCTGTATGGACCAAGATAGTGATAGAGCTTCTACATGTCCAGGAATGGGGGGTAATTAAATAAATCAGTGACGTTAGTACATTTTTTATCAAAGCAAGTGTTTACTATTACAAAATTGCAAAGCACAATTTGTGAAACTGAATCCAAGTAGTGATCTACCGGAGCCTTGTGTGTTCTCCTTTGCAATGAGCCCTTGGGGCATGCAGAGCCTCATGGCCAGCAGAGGGCACACCCCAAAAGGGCAGGCGCTGACTGAGAGTATGGACTTCTCAGCATCCTCCATCATGGAAGGGGGCCAGGCATGAGGAACAGCAAGATAATCTAGAAGCAGGTATCCAGTTGGAAATCAAACCATACACCTTCTCCCATTCTCTGACATTATATACATCTATACTGAAACCAGACACCACTGGAGTGAAGGAAGCCTAGGGAAAAACCCCAGCTCTAAGTGAGCTTATTTGAAAGTAAATTACTTGCTAAAATCAGAATAGTTACCTCAGGGTGAAATTTAATCAAGAAGGATGCAGGTATTCAGATGAGCTGGTAATATTTTACATTTTGAGTCAGATACGTGGAGGTGCTATTTATCATTCTTTATACTGCTCTGTGTTCCATGACATAGTTTTTTAAGGACATGTTTTACTCTGCTGGGCTGAAGAGATTAACTGTATTGCACTGTAACAATGTGGGCTCAAGAGATAGGTTAAGAAGGGTGGAGAGATTTCCTTTTTGTCTTTTTAAAATTATTTTTTCTGTAAAAATGAAAAATAATGTAAAATATATAGAGAATTAAAAATGAAAAAAAAAAACTCAAGGAAAGTAATATAGCAAGAGATGAATGTTCAGGCCGTGTATAAGTATTAGCCTAGGTTGACTGGAAACAGAGAATAGACTGTTTTTAAAAACAGGTTTGAAGTTAAATGTCCCTCAGATACAGGGACAGTGTGAACATAGCAAGAGATACAGCCTGTGTGTCTAGGCACCACTGTGAGGGTTCCCTATGGGGTCGGTGTGGAAGTCGGAGTGGGATCTGAAATATGTTCATAGGGCACCGTGCACTCAATGAGTGCTGAGCCAGGTAGTGGAGGGTGGCAGCAGTAGGATCATGTTCCAGAAGGATATCTAATGGCACTGATAGAGGATCTCCCAAAACCACGCTCATTGGTATGACCTTTGTCTAGTTCTTCGACCACATGTCCAACCAACATACTAAGTTCAATTCAGTGTCATAATGGAAGGAGGAAAGTACTATCTAGGCGTGCAAATTCAGAGACTTTTCTTAAAATTATTATGAGATTGCTCTTTTTGTTGTTTTCTGTCCTGACTATATAAATGAATTTATGAAGTGAATTAAAATGCCCAAATGAAAGAAAAATAGGGGAACAACTATGCTCTTTTATATATCAGGTTTTACTAAATAATGAAGTCTAAACTTCATTAGTCTTGAATAACATGACTTAGTCATGAATAACATGCAGCTTTCCTTTTCTTCATGATTGAAGGATGATTGTTTCCACAGACATATTTAATATTGTCTGACATCATTTAGCATGATAAATCAAATTGAAATTTCATTTATAAAAATGAATGGGGTTATGACCCCACAATATTTTGTAATCAAGATCCAAGTTTATTGAGAAAAGATTCTCACAACATATCCACCAATAGGACTGAATCTCTCTTGTTATGTCTTTAAGAGACCATAATTTCCATCATCAGTGTTAAGAAACCATTTTTTGAGGTTATACTTTATAGTTTATCTCAGACTTGTTGGAAAAGTAAAACTAGATTGTCTCCATCAAGATTTGGTTGTAGATAAATCATACTGCAGAAGATAAGACAAGCTGGTTGGGAGTAGAAGAGACATTTCCATTCAGGGACAGCTCATGGGGACTGTCCATGGTCTGGAAATTCTACCTGTAGAAATTCTATCTGAAAGAAACCACACACTCACCTGGAATGAGAAGGACCAAGTGGAATGGATTATCTTCAATAACAGTTGATCTTCACATCTGCAGAGACATGGGTGGCAGTAGCGGTGGGATTTGATGGTTGAGTTAGGCAGCTCAGAATCTAAGCCTGCCTGTGGTGAATGTTCCTTTTACTTGTGGCCTAGGCATCTTGCCAGAACAGAGACTGTCCTAAGGGGCTGCTGGTCCTAAAGGGTGGGTTTTAGGTTCCTGAGGTAGCCTAAAATATATAACTCCACCAGATAGCAAGCAGATTGGGGCACTAACATTTCTTCAAAACTCCTTTGTTTTGCCTTCCTCTGCTGCAGTGGCCGGAAAGGTGAAAACTCTTTGTTCCAGACCTCCCTGCACTCAGATGATCAGGTGTTCTTAGGAGAGAACTGAATTTAGAACAGAGATCCTGAGGGAGGGAGGTGGCAGCACATGAGGCACATGAGGTGTTGCTGGTGTGGCTCTGACGGACATGTAGCTGCTCTGGAGTCAGTTTCTCTCATGGGTCCTTAGTTAAAGCAGTGGTGGTGAGTGATCCTGTCCACCAATAACCTGATAATAGCACAACTCTCAGTTCTTCTAGTCAGTTTTGTTCTAAAAGTCATTCCTGGAGATCCATCTTAGAACCTGCTTCTGTACCTCTTTCCAAAAATTGAAAGCACTAATTTTCAATTTATTTCCAGTGGGACCTTGAATGATCTCTCAGTCCTCCCATTTGGCCAGTTACTTTGGTGGATCTTGCTGATGCTTGGAAATTCAAACCAGTACTTCCTAGAGTATATATAAATGTTGAGATGTTCATAGGTTATTTTTCCCTGTCCCATACTACGCATATAGGTATGAAGAATCATTTTCTGTTTTTGAATGGGAATTACACAAAGTAAAATTTATCAGAATGTTCTTGTCGCTAAAGCAAATGTTGTACTAACACTACCAAGAGTGTCTATCTGTATATAAAATCGCATGCTTTTTCAAGCATAGTAAAAGAAAGACTGAAATAAATTATTCTATTTAGCTTTCAAAAACAATATTCTAAAATTGTTTTCATGTAAGAGGAAATCTAAGAGTATGCCAAAAAATACATAACACAAAAAGTATTACCGAGCTAAGACTATTAATGCCCTGAAAGTATTATTCCAGAATTTGGGAGATCTGTGTGCTATGTCAGCCCTTTTAAAAGGGTTGAGGGCATATAAGAGCACAAGGGACTGAGGTGATGGTGCACTGGTGAAATGGTGAAATGGGAAATACATGGGTATTACAATTGATATCAAATATATATAAAGAAAGAAAAAAAAGAAATTGCTTAAAATTTTAAAACCCTAAAATTATAAAAAAAATTGTGCAATTTGTTGCTAATTTGTCATTCTATGTAAAAATACTCTTTTGGTCCCAACTCTTTTCTTCAAAAAACCCCCCTCTCCCCACCAATTATATAAAATGCAAGCCCATAAAAACAGAATCTGTTCATAACTCTAGCCTGGACTCCCTGAGGACTACAAAGGGGGTGTAGAAGTTCTGGGAGCACTGTGTCCCACAGGACTCACTGCAGAAGAAGAAGGTGGCTATGTGTGGTGCTCATGGCCTGAAGCCCAGGCAGGAGACCTGGACAAGAGAGGCCTGTAGAGATGAGCACAGGCCAACGGGAAAGGGGGGCTCGTCAACCAGAGCTTTCCCGAAGAGTGCGGGCTCACTTTCCCCACCTCTAATCTTGTCTCAGAGAAAGATAAAAATAAAAGGAGGGATAAAAATCTTGAATTGCTTAAAACTAAAATATCTGAGCTATCTTGAATTGGCAAGATTAAGTTTTAAACCATTAATGGAAATACAGTCTTGATACCTAAATGAAGTTCAGTGAAGAGAAACGAAGAAATGTGTGCATTTGATTCTGGAATCAGTGACTTAAAATATTCATCCAACTCCATGAATATTTTGTTAGGCAATTCTCAAGCAATATATGAAATATCCTGGAAAATATAGTAAAGTGAAAGCTACAAACTCAGTTTATTAAGATAGAATAACTTCTGTTAATAAAACTAGAGCAATATAAGACTTATACATAGATACACAAAGACATGCATAGACACACATGAAAATGCATATGTTCATACATTTTTTTGGAGGGCTTTTATGTATTTTTTACATCATTCTTCATTTTTGTACAGTGTATGCATTCTCCCGTGGAATTCCACACTTCCTTGTGCTTGTCCCTCCCCTGTTTTGATCCCACTCCCTCCTCCCCACCTGAAGAATGTCTCTAGTTTATAGTTGCCTATTGATTTTTTTAAAAAAGATTTATTTTATGCATACAAGAACTGGGGTACAAGCCAGGGGTGTGGGGGTGAGAGGATCTACCAAAGACAGAGCAGGGGACAGAACAGGCAGATTAACGGAAATACACTGCTGAGGGGAGCAGTGGGTGAGGCAGGAGAGGTCTGCTGTGCCATGTGGGTCACCTCCCTGGCTGGCAGCAGAGATCAGACTCATGCTGCAGTGGCCATGGTTTGCCTCATAGTGCATTGCTTAACCCATTGTGCCACCAGGGAAGCCCACTGCCTGTTGATTTTGATTGTTACTTTATTACATTTACTTTTTTTTTTCCTGAACCCTTATTTGGATCATCTACATTCTTTCTATAAATGAAACCATCTGGTATTTTTCTTTTTCTTTCTGGCTTATTTCACTGAGCATGATCCCATCTAGCTCTAGCCATGTTGTTCAGAATGGCATGAGTTTATCTTTTTTGGTTGCCGAATAGTATTCCGTTGTGTATATATACACCACATCTTCTTGATCCAGCATCTATATTTGGGCATTTGAGTTGTTTCCATAGCTTACCTATTGTAAAAAGAGCAGCAGTAAGCATAGGGATGCAAGTGTCCTTTTGAATTAATGTTTTTGTCCTTTGGGTAGATACCTAGGAGTGGATCATATGGAAGTGGATCATATGGATCATATGGAAGCTCCATTTTTAGCAGTTTGAGAAACCTCCACACTGCTTTCCATAGTGATTGGACCAGTTTGCATTCCCACCAGCAGTGTAGGAAAGTTCCTTTTTCTCCACATCCTCTTCAACGTTTGTTGTTGCTAGTTTTTAAAATATGTGTCATTCTCAATGGTGTGGTTTTAATTTTCATTTCCTTGGTTATAAGTGATGTTGAACATTTTCATATGCCTGTTGGCCATTTTCATTTCCTCATTGGAAAAGTGCCTTTTTAGCTCATTTTTTGACTGGGTTGTTTACTTTGTTTTTGTTGAGTAGTGTCACCTCTTCATAGACCTTTATGATCAGTCCCTTATAATTAGTATTATGTGCAAAAATTTTCTCCCAGTTAGTGGGATGCCTCTGTTTTGGTTAATGTCTCTTTTGCTGTACAGAAGTTCTTTAATTTGATGTAGTCCCAGCTGTTTATCTTTTCCTTCACTGTCTTTGCTTTGGGTGATAGGTCTTTACAGATGTTACTGAGGTATATATCATGTATTATCTTACCTGTATTTTTTCTGTATATTTTATGGTTTCAGGTCTTATGTCTAGTTCTTTAATCCATTTACATTGGTCTTAATGCATGGTGTGAGGTAGTAGTCTAGCTTCATTCTTTTTATGCAGCAGTCCAGTTCTCCCAACGCCATTTGTGGGTTTTTTAAAAAATGTTTATTTATTTATGCATACAAGAGCCGGGGTACAGGCCAGAAGTGCAGGGGGTGAGAGGATTCACTGGAGAAGAGCGGGGAGCAGAACAGGCAGATGGACTGAAACACACTGCTGAGGGCAGCAGCCGGGTGAGGCAGGAGAGGTCTGCTGCACCATGTGGGTCTCCTCCTCAGTCGATGGCAGGGATCAAACTCGTGCTGCAGTGCTGCAGTTTACTTCATAGTGCATTGCTCAACCCACTGCACCACCAGGGAGGGCCCCCAACACCATTTGTTGAACAAACTTTCCTTGTTCCATTGTATATACTTTGCTCTTTTGTCAAAGATTATTTTGTCCATTATCTTTGGGTTTATTTCTGGGTCTTCGATTCCATTGGTCCATGTGTCTGTTTTTGTTCAAGCACCATGCAGTTTTGATTATTATGGTTTTTAGTATGGTTTGTATAGTTTGTAGTATAGTTTGAAGTCTGGGAGTATGATACCTCCGTTCTCCTTTGTTAGTCAGAAGAGCTTTGACTATTGGGTCTTTTTTGTGGCTTCATATGAATTTTATCATATGGAGTGTTTGTTTTTTTCTTTAAAGAATGACATTAAGATTGTTATTGGGGGCCTCCCTGGTGGCGCAGTGGGTTAAGCAACGCACTATGAAGCAAACCGCAACCACTGCAGCACGAGTTCGATCCCTGCTGCCGGCCAGAGA
>JAGFMF010011626.1:4859484-4898962 GCA_019455555.1 Galemys pyrenaicus
ATCTGCCTGTTCTGCTCTCTGCTCTCTGTGGTGAATCCTCTCACCCCCCCACACCTCTGGCCTGTACCCCAGTGCTTGTATGCACAAATAAATAAATCTTTAAAAAAAAAAAGATTGTTATTGGGATAGCATTGAATCTGTAAATTGCTTTTGGTAGGATGGCCATTTTTTTATAATGTTAATTCTTCCAGCATATGAGCAGGGGATGTTTTTCCATTTCTTCTATTTAACAATGTTTTAAAATTTTCTTTGTAGAGGTCCTTCACCTCTTTTGTTTGGTTTATTCCCAAGTATTTCTTTTTTTTTTTTTTGGCTTCAATTATAAAAGGGATGGTCTTCAGATTGATTGTTTACATATAGGAAAGCTACTGATTTATCCTGCTACTTTACTAAACTGGTTGATTGTTTTGATTAGTTTTTCTATGGAGTTTTTGTGCTTCTCTAGGTTTATTATCATATCATCTGCAAATAGTGAGTTTTACTTCTTCTTTCCCTATTTGGATTCCTTGTGTATCTTTCTCTTGTCTTATTTCTCTGGATAGGACTTCCAGTATTATAATAAAAAGCAGTGGTGAGAATAGACATCCTTGTCTTGTTCCAGATCTTAAGGGAATGGCTTTCAGCTTTTCACCATTAAGAATGATATTGACTATGGGCTTGTCATATATGGCCTTTATTATGTTAAGGAATGTTCCCTCTAGCCTGAGAATTTTGAGGGCCTTCATCATAAATAGATGTTGAATGCTTTCTCAGCATCAACTGATATAATTATATACTTTTTTATTTTCCTTTTTATTGATCTGTTGGATTACATTAATTGATTTTCAGATGTTGAACTATTTTTGTGTCCCTGGAATAAATCCTACTTGGTCATGATGAATTATCTTATCAATGCATTGTTGCATTCTGTTGACTAAGATTTTATTGAGGATTTTTGCATCATTGTTCATTAGAGAGATTGGCCTGTAGCTTTTTTTTTTTTTTTGGTAGGTTAATACATTTTAAATTCTCAACGAAGTGGTGAACTAGTATTATTAAAGCAGACAGGACAAAAGTTGTATATTTGGCCACTCCCTACATGCCTAGACCCTAGGAAGTCTTTATGCTTCCTCTGCCTGGTAGTGCCAGATCTTCAAATCAGATACATTAAGAACATAGGTGATGATATGCATTTCTTTAATGTGTGATGATGATCATTTTTTCATGTGTCTGTTTATACTCTGAATGTCTTCTTTGGAGAAGTGTCTGTTTAGTTCTCCTGCCAATTTTTTGATTGGGTTATTTGTAGTTTAATTTTTTGGAGGGGTTTATGAGTTATTTGTGGAATATAAAGTAACTAACTGAAGTGTTAGATAAAGACAAACTTAAAAACTAACCCTTGATAGCCGACTACAGAACTGAAGTGGAGGAGGTTGGGTGGAGTACGAAGAACAAAGAGGGAAGGGAACACAACAGACTGTGGTGGTGGACTAAGGTGGTGATACCCGATGGGGGTATCCAAGTTACCTCAATTAAAAAATAAATTAGAGAACAAAACACAGGTGATTCTGACTGCTACAGGTTATTTACAAATGAGACCAACTGTACCTCTCAGAGTTCAACCCAGTGCCACCACCCAGACTAGTTGCTGACTTCAGCTTAGTATAGTGATGGTTGCAGTAGGAATAGGACAGGAGCACTCAGGCCACTTCGAAATCCATATCCGTGGGCACACACTGGTTCTGAGATCTGGGATCGATAGAGCCCGGTGCTGCAGCCATTCACTTGCCTATCACAAAGGAAGCCTTTTTGATTTTGCTTTGCTTTAAAGAAAATAGATGTCATTTGCTTTGTAATTTGCAAAAGTTTCTCTAATTCTGGTGTTAGTTTGCCTATCACTTTGAATTTTCTGGTGCAGTGTATTTCTTGATTTCTTTTAATGAAGCTTGAAAGAGACATAGAGTTGAAATGTTTACTGTTCAACTGCCATTTAGAACCGGAAGATTTTTTAACTGAACCGAGATACCAACACTCACCAAAGCCGCTCCTTTTGGGGGGACTCAACCCTAACATCACAGGCTGCAGAGGGAACATGAGGCCACTGGTTGGGGCTGTCAAAGAGTGATTTCCTCTGGCTTACCAGTCTCTCTCCCTAAGCTTGTTGGAGCCTGACATTACACATTCCTTCTTATTTCTGATTTGGTCATGTTTCCTGAGCTCATCTAATTGAATCAGTATTTTCATTCCCTTCCCACTTGTGTGTTACACATTCTCCAAAGAGGATAGCTAATAACAGGGTTAGAACTGGAAATGTATCCTCAAGCAAAGAATGTCACAAAAGATCCCTTTGTGTCAACTGCAAAATAAATGCTTCCAGCCTGTGAAAAGAGGAAAATGTCAAGATTTTTCTTTATTTCCTAGAAAGACCAGAACTCCTGGTGAGCCCAGTTCTAGCAGACACTTTTCATTAGGTAAAAATAATTAGCTTGTTTCTAAAAGCAACATTTGGCAGAGATGCCAAGAGCCTTAATAACACTCTGAGTGTAATCCAGGAGAAAGGGGTACGCTTCCTTATCTTGGGGACCCTGGTTTCCAGGCCTTTGAGATGTGATCAGGGTAGTGAACATGCAAATAGGTTCGTTCTCAGATAAGCTTTGAGTAGGAAGAGGGACTCGAGTCTGTGAAGTAAAGAAACCAGTGAAGAAGAATTTGCTACTGCCTAAGCCTAGGCATTTGCATTTCTGGGCGACCTGGCCTCAGTACCTTCTGTGAATGGAAGGGGGTACACTGCCTTCCTCCCTCAGCTGCTTTGTAGCCTTCATTTTTCTGTAGTCAGAAAGATAGCTCCACAGATAATCAATAGCAGCTTTCAGGTCTCAGGGCTCTTCCAGGTCCTGCTAGCATTTGGCTACACTAATCAATACAGCAGTCCCTCGAATAAGCTTCTTCTGCCCTTGTCACCCTGGCCGAGGTGCTGTGCCTTCCTAGTGCTGGTGCCACAGACATCACTGTGCTAGCCCTGTCTGTGCACTGCCCCCATCCTGGCCCTCACCACTCTGTAGATTTGCTTCTTAATTTCTAGACAAAATCACTTTGCCATTCCAGTCTGATGTCAGATGTCATTGTACTGAGACAGCACAGAAGGGTTTTGCAACTGAAAAGCTCTACCACCAGAGGGACCGACGGGTGCCAGCCCAGCTCTGTGCAAGTCTGCACACCCTTTCAGCCGCCTTCTCTTTCCAGATCGCGCGCTCTCTAAAATGTTGGGTCAATCGGTCAGCTAATTGCTCTTGCTCTTTATTTGAAAAGTGGGATACTAATTGAAGAGAGGAAATGTGGTATAGTATGGGATAAAACACAAATTTTGCAAGCATCAAACCTGGACTTTAGACCCGACCCTGCCATTGGCTGCCTGGGCTGCGTTGGTAAATTCATTGACCCTCTGAACCTCAGTTCCCTTATTTGTAAACTTGACAAGGTCCTTACAATGCAGGGTCATTGTATTAGAGATAGTGCCTGCAAATCCCGGCCACCTGACAGGTGCTTAATAAATGATCGCTGTTATCAACTCCAGCTGATTTATATTCTATTCCTATTTTTGGTAAAAATTAAGTGAAGTATGAAAGTACTTTGAATATATTGATAAATTCTAAATTATTGTCCCACTTTTTAGATATAGTATTATCGCATACTTTATAGCACCTCTTAAACTCTCATGGCAATCTGTGTATGACCTGTTTAAATTTAAGAACAGATTTACTTCAATAATACATGTTAAAGGAGAGCTGCACAATTTGTGGGTTATTTTGCTCATTCTCTTGGTACCTAGAGAATTCTAGGTTATATTACATGGTACTTATTTTTTTTGGGGGGAGGCAAGTGAATTAAACCAAGCTCATATGCATGTGGAATTCTATGATATGTGTAACTATATATTTACATGTATGTAACTCATATATATCTATTTATAAAGAAAGTCAGATACTGAGGTAGCTTACAAAAACCTTGAAAGAGCATAGAATCTAGAAACCAGGGCCGCAGCATTCTGAAACTGGGCTCTTACTCCACTGATTTGTCACTGTTAAATTAGCTCTTCTCTGTGTGATGGGGCCACAGTCACTGACTGTAGCTGCCAAAGCACCATCAGCAGGGAAAGCTTATTTCTCCCTGTGTCACCTTGAGTCATAGGATCACAGGACAGCACAGCATTTCCCACGGTGCTTTGATTGGCCAGACCAGTCAAATGGTGGGGCCATAATTAGCCAGGCCTCTTCTCACTGGCCACTTGGGTGGCCAGGGGAGCACAAGCTCCTCATGGAAAGGAAGGGGAGGAAAGTGTGTTAAGCAGATAAACAGAGCTACCATAGTCTGTTACATCCCACCTGTGGCTGCCCAGGGCTTATACTAACCTTTTAGTCCCCATACTCGCAATTCCAGGATTCCCAGCATAATATGGCTGTACCATGTGAAACCAATTATGTATGTATTCACCCCCACCCACCAGAGACCAATCACCCCAATTCGTATTACCTCCTCCAATTCACTCCTGGTGACATGTATGTCTGGCTATGGCTTCTATAATCTGTCCATTTGTGGCTAGTTGGTAATATAACTCCTCCCTTCCCCGCCCACGCTGAATAACCAGTAGTGGCAGGACAGCAGGAACGCCACAGCAGGCGCTCATACTTGTATGGATGGACTGAAATTGCACGTCCCTGCTCCATAGCATACGCTCTGCTCCTGCGCTGGGCCGGCACTCTGGCCTCTGGACTCTTGTCCTGATGAGGTTTCTGTTGGCCTGCAGGACCCTGAAGGATGAGCAATAGGGAACAACTCCTCCAGGGTGTTGCTGCAGCTCTCCCCTGCCTGTTGATTTTGGAGACTGAGATTTGTTTTAGGAATTGAGCATCATATATGGTTTTCTTTTTTCTAAGCTGAATATTCATTGTCAGTTTCACTTCCTTAAAACCCTACTTAGTTGCCAGTGTATTCTATTCCTGAAGAAATGTATAGCCAGGAGCCAAAGCTGTTTTAAAATCATGGTCCTTAGCTCTGGACCATAGCCCACTCCCTTGTGGTTTCCATCTCTTAGCAACAGGCAGAGGGCCCTGCCCAATGGATCCCACTCAACCTGCTGCCACAGTGGCACAGCCCATGGCAATGGGGTCATCTGGCAGCCAGTCAGTCTCTCCCCCACCCAACATGTGTGGGGAGTGTCTAACTGTGGGGTAATGATCACCTCAGACAGGCATAAGATACACAGCAGGAAATGCCTGGGGTAGAGGGGAGGGTGTTATTAAGGTCCCCTGTTCTGTAGAACAGCCAGATTATAGTCTTACATCAAATATCAGAAATAAAAGACCCAGCAGGAGCCATAGGGGTGGACGAAGGGCCAGGAGCCAGGCATCCCCATCTTGGAGGACAGTCCTGGGCACTGCCTCACGCACTGTTTGTTTCATTGTCCTTCTCTTACTTTGTCTCTATGGCCCTGGATCACTGGCCACAAGAGAAAGTTCAGCTGCATTCTGCTGTCTTTCTGACTCTGTCAAACTGGTCAGCATGGACAAGGGCTTTTATCTTCCTAAAGCCTGGAGTGGTGGTTAGCCAGCTCATCTGTTCAAACATTGAAAGAGCGACAGCCTTAAGTCTTCCTATTTCCCTCACCACTCTCTGCCTTCCTGCTGCCCTGCCTCACCTCCCAGGACACCGTGAGTGATGGCTGAAGAATAACGCAGGGTCTTAAGGCCCAGCTCCCCTGCTGGCGTCTGTTCTGACTGGTGGCGGAGGGACATGCCAGTTGTTCTATGCAGTTTAAATATCACCCTGGCTGAGGGCCACAAGAAGTAGCCAACATCTTTTAATAATCTCACACTTTCTTCCAAGTTCCCTGAAATTTTATATGAAGTATATGACCTGAATTCCAATAAACAGTCAAACCACTTTTTCTGTAGTATATAAAACGGAAATGAGCTACAATAGAATAAACTCCCAGTGCACGCTTCTCTACCTCAGGCCAAGTTTTATATTTAAGGTCATATTTTAAGTTCTGTTATTTCAATACATCCTTTTCGGTTCCACTAATTAGTGTTTTTGGTTGTAAGTAACGTAAGCCAATTTTGTCTAATTTAGGAATAAAATAATATTTATTGTAAAGTATGGATACTTCTCAGTAAGTGAAATCATAAGAAAATTATTTTGTTTTTAATAACATTCCAGAAAATTCTTATTCACAAAAATTTTGTATTATAAAGTGGTCACTTGGAAAGGCTTTGCATTTATTCCAGCCATACCAATCATTGCTCAGACTTTATTTTTGGAGTGAGTTTGAATTGCTTTCAGAATCTACATCATATTCTCTTGAATATATGAATTATGCCAAATTTTTGCCCTTTAGAAGCAGATTTGATTTTCACAGAAAATCATTTGAAATCACATCCACTGAATGAGGTGACTTATCAAGGTGAATAATATTGGTTTGGGTAATGATTTTTTTTTTTAAAGCTTCTTTTGTGACAGAGATGAGACCGTAGGGACAAATTATTCTCTCCTTAATATTATCTAAGGCTTTTCCTTTCTTTTCCTGGTGAATTATTAACATATCAGTGGTAATTGGTTAATAATTGGCTGACAGATAATTGGCAGCCAAGTGTGACTGGCCCAAAGGAGGGAATGCGCATGAGGGAAAAATGTGAACTCTGTATCTAGGCTCAAGCAGGCTCGGCAAACTGACCCAAGAGAACTGGGGAAGGTGGCTATTAAGGAAAATAACAGGACTGTGATTCTGTCTAAGAGACCAATTTAACCAGTAGATAGGGAAAATGTAGAGGAAAC
Source organism: Galemys pyrenaicus (assembly GCA_019455555.1). Classification (NCBI taxonomy): domain Eukaryota; kingdom Metazoa; phylum Chordata; class Mammalia; order Eulipotyphla; family Talpidae; genus Galemys; species Galemys pyrenaicus. Next base: position 4,866,295 of record JAGFMF010011626.1, read on the forward strand.
CAAAGTTGCTTGGAAATGTGGGTTTTCAAAATCTTTTTTGAAGTCACGTTGCATTATAACATCACAGAAGTGCCAGGTGTACACTGCTGTCGGGAGCATGTTATTTTGAGAGGAGCACTTGGTTATGACAGAAAGGGTGCTGGAGCAAAGCAGACCTCACGTCAGATCCCGGCTTCTCCACGTGACCCTGAGCATGTGTCTTTACTTTCCTGGGGGCCAGTTTTTCAATGCACAAAGCGGGGATTATCACACTTATCTTATGGGTTTTGGGGGGATTACCGGTGAATGCTAACTTGAAAAAGCTAGTATGTTGCTTCTTGCATCTGAAATAAAAGTAATACTCTTGCCTCACCGCCAGTGCCAGAAACAAGAGTGTGCTAGTTTCTCCTTAAACCCATGCTTGAGCAAAACTTTGACAAGAAGCATTGAAGAAATGCTACTTGACATTCCAATGCAGACTCCACAGATAGGAAATCGTACAAAAATAATTTAAGGAAGTTTAATATTCTATGCAGTCCTAGGTCAATAAAAATGTGTCAAAAGTAAGACAAGTGTGAGGAGTTAAGCAGAGAAATTGCTTCCCGGGTAAACACCTCAGCCTCCTTCCTCTGCTTTTACCCTCCCTGGCTTCCCGCAGCGGCATCTGATTTCCCTGCCGGCTGCTGTCTTCTCTCTGCCAGCCTCCTGCCTAGACAGGTCCCACTCCCAGGAACCCAGCGGGGGCCTCTGGGTTCCCACAGAGTGTTAAGTCAACGTGGTATTAAGAGAACAACTGAACAGAGTGTTCAACTTCTGACCCCTGGGAGCTTCTGGTTTGTCAATGAACACTCAAACAGATGCATTTTATTTTTTAATTCTGTTTCCCATAGCAACTAATTTGCAAATATTTACACTTCCTGAGTCTTCAAATAATTCTCTTTACTTGAATTTTTCCTCAGGCCCTTCGTTTGTGTATTTTATTATAATATTATTTTTTTAGTTAACTTATGTTTTAGGAAGAAGCTATGTGGGCCTGATATCTACCCACAGTTTTAGAAAGTATCATTTCAGGGGTCTTAGCTAGTGAATACTGGCAGCTCTTGTCCCAGTGTGGACTTAGAAAGGCAATTTTGGCAAGTACTTGGACTTGTTGACAGTCTCCTAAAGGTGGTCTGTTGTACTGAGGAGGGCCTTCTTCTCTGGCTCACAAGTTCTCTGAAGATGGAAGAGAGTCAGCTCAAATCTCTAACACTTCCTTTCAGGTATGTGATGCACAACATTTGGGCTTCCCAGGCTTTTTCTGAGGGGTACATACGCCAAAGCACAGTGTGACACAGCCAGTTCTCATGCCTGCGGCTGGGTCTCAATAAGATGCTGCTGTCTTGTGGGTACAGGGGACTGGAAGCCCCCATCTCTCACTCAGAAGGGAGCTCCCATTGTGTGGTCAGTGGGGGGTTCCCTGGATGTCTGTCCACAGGGGTGGGTGATGGGGATGAGGGCATGAGCAGTTCAATGTTGTGCTGCTGACTCTAGTAATGCTGATAAGTAGTCATCAGAAATGCTCCAGATTGTGCTGTAGACATCTCTCTTATCTCTGGATTCGGTGATATTGCTAGGTTTATTTTTCTTGTCATTTATCTCCATGGGCATTGACATACAATGATAAAATAAGGTGTTATTAGTCTACCATTATGTTATAATGAAAGGCTTTAATTAAAAATTTGAAACCTTTGGTAATAAAGAGCTGGAGTCTCTTTATCACCATCTGTTGGACATTGCTCAAAGTTCAGCCAGTCAATTATCTTTTAGAGTTCTCCATTCAGAAAACCTTTGAACCTTTGAATTCAGAAAATCCTTGCACTTAAATCAAATTTGTTGTTAAAATAAAGGCACCTGGTATATCTATTGAAGTGACTCATGTCCACCAGCCTCACCACTGGACGGTATTTAAGAGTTAGCTTATTTTTTGTGAAACTAGACATGCACTGGTTTGTAAGTGATTGTTTTTCTCTTGGGCATTCTGCCACTTTCTCCCTGCTAATCCCCCAACCTTTGCCTGGGAATTATGCACCAACCACAGCACAGTGATCACAAAGGGGCTCTGTCTCAACCTAATCTTCTCCACCATGACCCAGGCTTCAGATGTCTGAGTATTTCTTAGAGATACCTTTTATTTGTATACTAACATAGTTGAAAACAACAACCATTCATTATATAGAAGATGTTCTGCTCTTGATAATTACAGAGCACAGGCAGATTGGGTTGTTTATTAGCCACGAGACCTTTATAATTAATCTATTGTTGCATTTTCAATAGATGATTTTTTAAAACTTGTGTCCATGAACATGTGATAAAATGGTTTCATGCCTGATATAACAGATTTGCTCAACTCTGTTGTCACACATGCTCATTTGAAACCATTACGTGCTTGCTCAAACATAATCCTTGGATTTGTTGTGCTTGTTTTCTTCTGGAAAGGCTGTCTTAGATTTTATTATGCATCAACTTATTTATCCTCTAAGCAAAAACAAGCCAGTCATCCAAGGATCTGTTAAGCACCTTCACATTGGTCCATTCAAATCTGCAGGCTTTCAGTATTAACCCATCACCACAACAGTCTTCATGAAGCAGCTCATCAAATGCTTGGCAACAGGATAAAGCCATCTGGTGAAGGGTGAATTGTGATTATAGTCTGTCCAAATTTGCCTGCTCATCAACAACAACACTATCATCTCCTTTACCCTTAAAATCAACCAAAGCCTAGAGAAAGATAAAAAATATACAGCTCTGACCACCAAGTTTTTGGTTTTTGTGCTTTTTTACATATAAACAAATTGACCTTATGAAAATTTCCTCTGTAATGAAGACCTTTATCTCTCAGTTCATGGATTTCCAGTTGTTGGGGACATGGGATATTCTGAGTTGCCTTCTCAACAGGAAGCCTCTTAAAGCTAAAGAGAAGATGGTTCAACAGGAATTCTTTGCAATAACTATCTCTTGATGCATTTGGTGGACTTCCAGCATCCTCATACCCATGGGAAATTTCAAGAACCACGAGGCTGTATTGAGGACTGGGTGACATGTGACTTCAGCAGAGCTCTAGTCAGTTGCTTATGTTGCCATTCCTGTGAAAATACTTCTCTAATCATGATGAAGTATACAGATGAACCAGCATTCTCAGCCTTGGCCTCTGCATGGTCCTGAGTGCTGAGTCTCAGCCTGATCCCTGAGTCTCAGCCCTGAGGTGGCTTCCCCATTTGGTTCTACTGCACAGTGAAGTGAATGTCGATGCTCTAAGTGTTGTTCAGAGACCAGCAACAGAAGTATCATATGGAAACTTGTTACATGTTCAGAATCTGTCCTACCCCAGATCTGCTGACTCAGAGCCTGCCTTTGTACAAGGTCCCAGGGGATTTGTATGGATAGTGTTATTTGAGAATCACATGGATAGAGTACTACATCCCCCAAAAAATGCTACCTGTATGAATCACCAGGGGAGCCAAACTTAAAACATCAGAATCTGCAGGTTACCTCAGATTACATATTTACAAGCATGTAAATTCATGTTTATTAAGTCTTATATTCTGCCAGCCATGAGCAAGCCTGGGGACAGCAGCATAGTCTAACATCTCCCAAATCCCCGTGATAAATAAAAATCATCTGGAGGAGGAGCTCATTTAAAAGCAAACAAAAAGTCAACAAGACCAAAAGGTCAAAGATAAACCAAAGGGACCATGGAGGGGAGGGGAAGGAAGGGAGGGAAGATGGGATGGGGGCAGAAAGAGCACAAGGGACTGAGGTGATGGTGCACAGGTGGAATGGTGGAGGGAACTCCCTGGGGAATACAAATGATGTCAAAATAATTAAATTTTAAAAAATAGTGGCAAAAAAAATTTAAAAAAAGAAAAACATTCCTGGGCTGCTTCCCAGAGATTCTGTTTTAATTGGGCTTGGGATGGGACATCAGAAACTGTACCCCTTCCTCATACCCATGCACAACTGTTTCTTGTATAATCTGCTAGCTTTAGGAGTGGTCTACAGTAGAGGCTCTTAAATGATGGTGTGTGACAGAATAATCTGGAAATCATACTGAAAATATTGATTTCTGGATGCTATGAAGATAAAGACCACCCACATGCTGTTCATCCAGAGAATGCTATAGTAAAAGAGTCAGCCATCATCACTTGCCTTTGGCAGAAACAAAGGCAGGCAGGACAGTGTTAAAAGCTTTATAGTAAGAAAGCGAAGGAGTAGTGTAAGCCTGATTGGAAGTTGTTGGCATGGGGAAACTGGAGGCCAGCTAACTAGAAGGGAGCATAAGATTGGTTAGGAGAATATATTTGGCTATTTCATTACTGCTAAATTGGAAGTGAAGATTTCCAACTTAGCAAGTTGGAACAAAAATTAGGGAAGCTAGCACTTACTGATTATATCCTGGCATTTTGGGGCTAATTGCTATATAGAAGCTGTGGTTTAGCTTCCTGAACTGGTTGCTGTGGATGTTGTGGGTCAGAGTTCTTTTCATATATGTTCTGGCCATTGTCTATATGTTCAGTCTCTCAATAGCCTCCCAACCCAATTACTAAATAGAGCAATGATGGCATGAATTCATGAGCATATTTTAGTAAATTCCCCAGGTTCTCAGATTAGTGACCTACCTGTCTAGAGGTATCCTGATTTCTATATAATTATCCTAACAGTTTAAAAATGTCAGATAACTTTTACCCCAACTCTGGCCTGCACACACTATTTGAAGGAAGAACTTTTAAAAATTTATTTATGCATGAAAGAACTGGGGTATAGGCCAGAGTTGTAGGAGATAAGAGGATACACCAGAGACAGAGTGAGGAGTAGAACAGGTAGATGTATTGAAATACACTGCTGAGGGGAGCAGTGGGTGAGACAGGAGAGGTCTGTTGCACCATGTGGGTCCCCTCCCTGGCCGGGGATCAAACTCTTGCCATAGTGGCTGGTGATAGCTTGATAGCATGAGACTTTAACCCCTGCGCCACCAAGGAGGCCCAGGAAGACCTTCTTAACCATAAGGAAATTCTTGGCAGCTTTTCATCTTTTATACGCACGTTAGCTACTTAATGGGTGGTGGGCATGATGCTTGAATTCCATAGTTGATAGGTATTCTATTTGGGGGTAGGGTAGATGAAGGAAAATGGAATAAAGACATAAGTATACCTTTCATTAGATTTTATCTATTAATAGAATTATCTGAAGACCAGATCCGAAATTCTCTACCAAATATTGTCAGAATTTCTTAGACAGCTTCTATGATCAGATGAAGCTTCTCCAGGGCAGACTTCTCAGTATGTCCTGATGGAAGACTGTGTGCTTTGAAAAAGCTGCTCATGATGCTGATGTTCTTCTACACCCCTTTGTTGAGAACCACTGCCATAGAGAATGTAATAATTCAGGGTTTGCAAACTCCCAGGGCCTGCATGGGCCATGAAGGTAACATGAATTAGTAGGAAGACTAGGGACCCAAAGCTGTTCTTTTGACACAGACCCAACTTGTTTGTGGGTTTTTTTTTTCACTTGCACAAATAAACATGATCTGTCATTTATCTTGGGGGAAAAACATTTCTCAGCATGCCTTTCATTTTCCCACTTGCAATATATGATATTTCACTGTTACCAAGAAAAATAGCAGCATAAGCCTGATGCTAAATGGCAAATGAAACTCAGTGTCAAGGAAGTAGCTGTGAATGATGGAGCTGAGACACAGTGTGGGGTGGACAGCTGCGACTCAGCTCTAGGCAATTAGAATTTGTGGGAAATATTAAAAAATTGCTGTCTTACCTGATTTTATCTTTTGAGTTTTCAAGAAAGCCAGAAATTAGAGTTTCTATATGAAATCACTTGATCTTTAAAAGTTGCCTTAATTTGTTTTAAGATTGAAGGACAAACAAGTTTGATGGACTAGACACAGACCCCCAAGCCACCAAGTTTTCAACCTTGACATTGCAGCATCATTTGTAAACAAGAAGTTAGCAAAATGTACCTTCCCCAAAGAGCACACCCAAGAGCAGGAACACATCAGTCCCATACAACCCCCATTTCTAGCCACAGTTTGTCATCTTCAGGGTGGAACTCAAGGCAGCCCACGCAGGGAAAATATGGCGTGAGAAATGACCCATCTCTTGTCCGCACTCACTGACAGGTAGCTAAGTTTTACATCTTAAGTTTAGTTAAAATGATACAGAATCAACATTTTCTAATTCTTCTCTGGGCTAAAGAAAAGTATCTTTACATTTCCAGATGTTTTCAGATTTATTTAGAATCAGCAGACTCACATTTGGGTCTGTATTGGGTAGTTATTGCTTTTGAGAACCATAAAGAAAGGGTGGAAAAATTTTTTTAAAAAATTTAATAAAATATTTTTATAAGAGAAGCTGAAATTACTGATGATTTCAAGTCTTTTTAGAATCAATCAGACTCAAGCAAAAGTAGGCTGAAAGAGATAGAGGTGAGTGGCTTAATGAGACTAATATTTTTTAGTAGAGTGTTTGATTAAAATTGATATTATGGGTAAAAAGGTTGATTTATTGGAGCAATACTTTGACAGGTAACATCTTTTTTAGAAATCACTGATGCAAATCTGAATAATGGTGTGAATTAATTCATATTCCCAAGTAGTGAGATGTCAATTGGACCTTCTCTACTGGTCCTCAGGGAGACTTTTGGAAAAGTATTCCTTGCCAACACCTTCTTATTTTTTCTTATCTATTTCTCTAATGCAGGTGTGTAACTTACGTGGTGCAACCCAAGACTGAACTGCTACCTCCAAGACCAGTGAAGCCAGAGATAAGGTGAGCTGCAGTTCTGAAACTGGCATATAACACGAGACTGATTACTTGACAGGGTGATAAGTGTATTAGCTAAAATCTTAATGGGCTTAATGTGATTCACCCAGGAGGTGTCTGGTTTAAAAAATAACATCTCATGAATTCTTTATTTTAAAATGAAAGTGGGGTACATGATATTTATTTGTAACTTATTATCCTCATCTTAATTTAAAAGGTTAAATAAATTTCTGAAGATCGGAAGTACTTTGTTATGCATCCTCAAAATTTTATTGGGTATGTTTTCATATGATCACTCAGGCCTATAATCCTGTCGTTTTGCAACACTCAGGCAGGTTCACTACTTGGCACTGAAAATGGTGAGCCAGGTGGTTTTTTAGGATTAAATATGTTTATGAGCATTGATTTACCAAAAATTTAAAGTTTAATATGCCTAAAAATAAAAAAAAAGCCAAAAGAACTTTTAGGAATTGTGAGAGAAAAATGCTAATGAAACTAGAGAGGAGAGACCAACTAAATTAGAGTAGAAGGACACTTGACATAGTTACGTTGACTGTAGACACTAAGGAACAATCAAAACCAAGAAGAATCACCAAATGTAGTGGGTCTAATCAAAAAGAGAACCAGATATGGATAATCAACAAGCCCACATCAACACGGGAGAGCAATAGAAAAGATGTGCAGAATAGTCAGCCGAGAGGTAAACTAGAGAATGTTCTCCTTTACAGGAACTTCACATTTCAAAATCTGATACAAACATTTTTTTCTTATTTAAAAGAAGGCAGTATCAATCTGCTTCTTTTTTTTTTTTTTTCAGTGATCATCAAGTTACAAAGGCAGACTTTTGAAGGAATTTGCCTGAACATATCATTAGCTCTCTATCCTGTGTTCCTCTTTCCAAAGTTGCCATGACTCCCTTAGGATTAGGATCTGAAAAAAAATAAGAATGCCAAGTGAGTATAGGGTGAAATTATATATATAAATTTAAATGTCATTTGTTGATGTATTATCAGTAGCTCCTAAATTCATTCAGTATGGATTATGTTACATCAGGGAGAGTTTATACAAGTTTACTGTATGCAGGGGTACAAATTATTAGCCCACCTGGGGGAATACCATGAATTACCTCACTTTGGTCTTGGTTAACTATCCTCCCAACTCTTCCTCCTTTTATTCATCTCCTTCCATCTCTGTTCTACTGACCCCATTCTCCTTGGGCCCTCTCCTCCCTTCTATGTCATGGTTTTGCCTAAGTTCCTCCCACCTCCAGCAGGCAGCTGGACTCATTAACCTAATGGCCTACTCTTCCTCCCCATAGCCAACTTTGTTGCAGGTGAATGGACAGGAGGAGCAAGAGGGGCAAGAAAAAAAATCTTTGATTGCAGGCTTTTCTGTGTGTCTCTGAGGAGCTCTGTGACTCAGGAGACTTGGGTCTTTGTGAGACTAGGATATTAGGTGTTTATTACTGATTTCTTATTTAAGCTGATGTTTTCATAATTTAATTAAGCTGTTCTTTTCCTTATTAAGTTATGCTTGTTGCCTGCAAGGATGGGATGGGAGTGGAGGACATACTGGAAAATCACATTAGAGAGAGTTTCCCATGTCTTTGGGCTCGTGCAGGAGTGAAATACAAACCTTTGAAATCACAATGCCCCAAGCTATCTCTGAGCAAAGGTCTCGGATTTTGCCTGGCATCTGCAGTGAAGTAGGCCAGAAAGCTTGTTAGATGAAGATATTTCTTGTCTACTCAGGGTCTCAGAGTATGCCACAGGTACCTTAGCCACCAGCAGACCCTGGCAGCATGTCAAGTCAACACAGAACTATTAGACATCAAAACAAATCATTTTAACAGTAGCAAACCTTTAGAAATTAAAAAAATATATATACATGGTTGAGATGCCTTATTTAAGTCAACCATAGATTGCCTTGTGCTTCTTTGTTATGTGCAAATGTGTCTCTAAGCCCCTCTGTGCTTGCCCTTTTCAATTTGAGACCCCTTTGAAAGGGGGGAGGTGCTGACCCATCATGCAGGCTACTTTTAAACTTTGATTTTAAATTTTGGATATAACATCTGTAATATCTTCCCTATGCATCTTAGCCCACCCTTGGAGGCTTCTTTCTCTTTCTATTCCAGCAACCATAGGACTTTTCCTTCTGTGTGGAGATGCCCTGTACTATGTTCATGAACTTACATATTCACTCCCATTTTCTGAGTACCCACCCCAAGTTAGCACCATATAAGGCAATAAGAATGAAATACGAACAAGGATAGTTCCTGTTCCAAGGAACTCACTATCTAGTGACTAAAGCTAGTGTGCAAATAGTCATTGCAATGTCCTAATATCATAATAGGGCTTGGACAAGGGCTTCATTCTGCCTGAGGGGTTAGGAAGATCTCCAACAAGCTTTCATTGACTGCTTCATCACTATCTGCTTTAAGCTGCTGTCTTTCCAAGTAGATTATAAACGATGGTTTTGTTCATCATAGTACCTAGAGCAACATGAGGAATATGCATGAGGAATTCATAAATGTTTGTCAACTTATTGACTATCCATAGCTAAACAGAACTTTGCCTGACTTTTCATTAACCACCTTTTCAGAATCAAAATGCAATGCAGGAGAACATTGCCCAAAGGGCAAAATGTAGCCATGGCTTCCAGCTCAGCTCATGGAGTACTTCAATTTTGTCCCACAAACCTCATCCACACAAACCCGATACACATATCAACAGACAAAGCTCCCACGTTGTTCTGACATGCTGGAATGTTGAACAATCAGAAAACGAGGAAATTGTATCTCAGACTATATAAATAAAACGAGCTCTCATCAGTTCATCTTCCCCCATGCAATTCCCGCAGGGGGTGGCTTTCCAGCATTTGTCATAAACAGAATGGAGGTCATTAAATCCTAACAAAACCTAACAACATATCTAATTATAGGTTTGAAATCGCAGAGCCAAGCAGTAACTACAGGGCATGCTGAGTTTAGTTACTTCTGAACACACTTTATTGCTTTGCTTGGGTAAATCATTCCCCATACTTAAAAAGATGTAGAGATTTGTTGCTTGTCTCCAAGGGGGAAGTGAGTAGGACAGCATCCTCGGGCAGAAATAAAGAGGTTTTGAAATTTTCTAAATGGACTCTTTAACACAGTTAAATGGGAAGTGCAGCCCTTATCATCAGGCAAAAGGAACTTAAAGGTTAGCAGGAAAGAGTGAGTATCGACATTTATCTCATAAATCTGTCCCCTTCTTCAAGTTCTTACCAGCCATGAGAGAGTCACCAATATTTCTTTAAATTGCTGGGGGAACTGGGGTAATGTGGTCAGCAGAAAAGAAAATGAACAAAATCATGGTTTAGTTTCTGTCTGTACTTGTTTTCTGGGAAAAGTTATATTTTTATACATCACACATGTATGATACATATAAATACATATATATGCTTTGTTCTATGCATTTTTAAAGTAGTTCAAAACATGAAAATCTTTAACAATATCTGCATTGCTGTTATGGAACTTATGATGTGAAAATTTACACACATTTTTAAGATAGTGCTTTACCTTTTTTTAATGAAATAACATATCACTTAACAAAACCATGTTGCTATAGGTCTAAAAGTAATTTCCTATTTTTATAGGAATTTTTTATTTATAGGAATTTTTATAGAATTGGATGATTTTCCTAGAGTGCACATAGGTAACTAGTAAATTCAAAATGTCTTTAAATACATAAAATAAAAATCATTTTCTTTCTTATATCTATAATCTTTCTTTTTTTAATTGAGGCAACGCTAGTTTACAGCATTGTGTCTGATTTCGGAGAACAGGCTCAGACTTCCTCAGTATGGCACCATACCACACCCACTACCAAGCACTGTGGTCTTTGCCCTAGACTATTGTGTCCCCTTCCTCTTTTGTTACCGTCCCATCCCCATCCCCCCTCTAGTAGCCTCAATTCTACAGTCCTATTTCTAGATTTGTTTTGGTTTAGCTTTGTCACTTTTATTGTTTTGTTTCTCTATATTCTACATGAATGAAACCATCTGATATTTGTATTTCTCCCATTCTGACTTAGTTCACTTAGCATAAACTGATACAGTTCCATCCATGTCGTTACCAATGGTGATAGTTTTCTTTTTCTTTGCTTTTTTTTCCTTTATTTATATACATTTGACATCAATTGTGGTCCCCATGGATTTCCCACCACCATTCCACCAGTGCATCATCACCTCAGTCCCTTGTGCTCTTTCTACCCTCAACCCATTCCCTCCCCCCTACCCTAAAAGTGACCCCGATTTGTCCTTGTCTTTTTGTTGTGATTTATTGTTATCATTATTGTTATTATTCTTTTCCTTGGTCACTTATTTGGTTCCCTTACATTCTTCCTAGGTGTGAAACCATCTAAAATTTTTCCTTGGCCATCTGACTTATTTTGCTGAGCATAATCCCTTCTAGTTCCATCCAGGTTTCTATGAGTGACTCTAGTTTATCTTTTTGATTGCTGAATAGTATTCCATCGTGTATATGTACAACAACTAAGTAGTATTCCATCATGTGTACATATACCACATATTCCTAATCCACGCACCTATTTTGGACACTTAGATTGTTTCCATAACTTGACTGCTGTAAGTAGTGCTGCCGTGGACATAGGAATGCGTATATCCCTTTGAACTAGTTTTTTCATTCTTTGGGTAGCTACATAAGGGTTGAGTTAAAAATCATTTTCTAAAGCACTTTTTATGATCTTTTTTTAATGATTTATTTATTTATGCATATAAGAACTGGGGTGTAGGCCAGTGGTGTGGGGGATGAGAGAATTCACTAGAGATACAGTGGGGAGCAGAACAGGCAAATTGACTGAAATACACTATTGTGGGGAGCAGCAGGCAAGACAGGAGAGGTCTGCTGTGCCATGTGGGTCACCTCCCTGGCTGGGAATCGAACTGGTGCTGTCGTGGCTGTGGATAGTGTGGTGCTTCACCCCTTGCACCACCAAGAAGGCCCCACTTTTATAATCTTGTAAAACAAATAATTTACTAATTTTTTACCAAAGTTATCAGATATTCTTACCCTTTTAGTCTTTCAGGAAAACACAAGTGTATATACACACATACAGTCCCTAAAATATCCTTTTAAAATTTTGACTGAAAAATATACCTATAAATCAATTTGGGTATAGTGAATTGAAATTAATCATTATCAACCTCATAAATTTTGATCTTGTTCACCGACTTCTATACTATATTTTTAATTCCAAGTCTGTCAGTGCTTTTGTTTTTAATTTTATCACACAGGTTATACACCATTTAACTATATTTCTCTGTATTAAGATTTTCACATTTGAATTATTCTTTAACCTTATCAGCCAGCTAGCATTATACTTCTAGCAATGTTTAGGAGAAATATTTATCCTGGTGAATAAATTCTTGCTTCTCTTTGCGTACTCTGCATATGGCCACACGAGAATACCACAAATAGGACCTACCACTTGGAAAGCTTGTTCTGTGAGTTTTGGTTTAAGTACTTATTTGAAATTCCATTCAATCATTTCCTATATGTGTGTGTGTACATTTTGCTCTTGTATCCCTGGTATTTTACTATCTCTGGTATTTTTTCTCCTACTAGACATTCATATATACCTCCCATATTTCCATTTTGGCTCTTGTGGGAAAAGCTGCCTCTCTCTTTGGGATACCTTCTTGGGACACCCAGAAAACTGTTGTTTATGCCCCTAAGCATGTGTTTAAAATCAGACAACCCAAACGTGGTCTCCAAAAATGTGGAAATCCAACTACCCCATTTTCATCAGATATAATCATAAATATTTCTTTTCCATCACAAGTTAATACATATTCATAAGTACAATTTATTTATGATTTTATTTTTTGCTATAGACCGAAGGTTTTGTTCTCAGATAATACTTGTTTCTTAACACAGACATACATGTTGTTATCATTTTCTGAACTCTGAAACAATTCCTAGAGTGTGGTTGCTATTAAGCGCATGCAAGTTTAAAATGACACTTATGACAAGTTGACTAAACATTGTACTTTGACATCTGTTCCAAATCTTTCCAGTTCATTCATTCAGTTTGTTGAATGTCTGCTCTCTACCAAAAGCTGTATTTGGAGCATTTGGGTTTCTACTTATTCTTGATTCAATTTGGAGTTATTATTTTGTTCCAGATTCATCAGTTTCATTGAGATATTCAAATCAGTTGAGTTTGTGCATAATCTTCTTTTATAATTTTTGAATCTACTTTAATTTCAATTTTATAATTGTCTCCTCTCTTTTTTTATTAAAGTTGTTAGTGCACTCTATATTGCTTATATTTAAATGATTTGTTCTGAATTTTTCAATTCTGTGTATGTCCCTGTTTCAAATAATGTTAGCTTCTGATCTTATTTAGATTTTTTTGTATCTTTAGACATTTTAAATTTGTTACTCTATAGTCTTCCCTTTAATAATGAAACTATTGCCATCTATTTATCTTTGATAGTTGCTGTGAATGTATCCCCTTACCTTTTTATATATAATCTTCTATATTTTAATTTTATAAAATGTATCTAATTGTGGTTTGATTACATTTCTATTATAAATTTAATAGACAATTCAGTCATTTTATATCAAAACACCCATTTAAGCAAGCAAAAAACTAATTATAGTCTCTGTCTTCTGGTTTTGAATAAGTGATAATTTCAAATATTCAAAAATATCTGATTAAAATTAAGGTACAGACATTTATTAATGAAATATATTCAACTTAAATTTCATTTTTAAGAATCCTACCCTCTTATATTGATTTTTTTCTAATTTAATTGTGCATTCTATTAAATACAATACAATTATCCAATATGGGGCATGCTATCTCCAAATATTTAACAGCTCAGCACATTGAATATTTTAAGTTGAAGGAGTTTCAGAAGACAAAGGAAGTAAGAAGTTCACTCTGACATTCCCTCTACCCAAGTAGGTCACGAAGCCCTCGTGAGAGGTGCCCACCCTGTACCAGGAAGAAAGAAGCATCCTTATCTCCAAAGACCAAAGGATGGGATGCCTGAAGAATCTCAATGAGCAGGCCTTGCTACATTTCCCCTACTTAGCTGACCTCATACTCTTTGACCCACCATACTTTTCCATGGCTGTATTCTTCAGACCTAGCATAAAATACTAAGATTTAGTCATTTCTTCAGGTCTTCATGTCCTTATGAAGGGAGGATTCCTGTGTCACATGAAACTTATATTAAGTAATTTGTATGCTTTTCTCTTGTTAATCTGTTTAATTTTCAGACCTAGTCAGAGAACTTGAGAGGGTTGAGGGAAGTGGTTTCCTCCCCTCCAGTCTGAGGGCAAAAATTTAAGCTTTATTTATCTTTTTTTTCCTCTTAAACTCTCCAACACTGGCACAGTCACAGCAATAAGTTTAAATAAATTTTCAGTAAACACAAAAATGCAGTCAATAGACAATACAGTCACCAATTTTAGCTACCTGAGTACATTTCAGAGATGTCTGGCTATGCTATGTTAGTCAAAGCAGTTGTTACCAGTAACAGAAATTCAGCGCAAAGGGGTTTAAAAAGATGGAGGGAGGTGTGGGGTAGGATCTGGGAGTTGAATGGGTCACGGGCAAAACTTGCCAGATCACAAGGATATTACCAGGACCCGGTCACTCTTACTCCACCTTTAGCACCTGCTTTTCTCTGTGTTAGCTTTTTCTTAAGGCCCTCTGCCCATGTTGGGAAAAATGCCAGTGGCAGCTGTAAGCATGCATGAACTAGCAGCTAGCAATCCCAGGAAACGAAGACTAGTCTCCCAAGGAAAGGTGGCAGGAGGGCTCAGACGCCTATTTCTGACTCAGTTCCAGGCTGGGAGGATGAGGTGTTCAGAGATTCCAATGTCGCATGTCCTGGGTAACCACCCTGAGCCATCTCCTGAGTTACTGCCTAATAGGTAGGAGAGTCTGTTCCAGAAAGAGGAGGAATGAGTATTGTGGTCAACAAAAGGTTAAATATATTTGCTAAATCATTTCTCTTTTAATTTTGAATATCCTGTAATTTCGTGGCTTCTGCCTGATGTTAGTGCCCAACTCTGAGCTTGTTGGAGAGAGAGCTCCCTTGGTCCTATATTCCATTTACTGTTCCTTTTAGACATGAATCAGCTAGTATTTTTTTAAAAAAAAGATTTATTTATTTATGCATACAAGCACTGGGGTATAGGCCAGAGGTGTGGGGTATGAGAGGATTCACCAGAGACAGAGTAGGAGCAGAACAGGCAGATCTATTGAAATACACTGCTGAGGGGAGCAGTGGGCAAGGCAGGAGAGGTCTGCTGCGCCACATGGGTCACCTCCCAGGCCAGCAGGGATCGAATTCATGCTGCAGTGGCTGTGGTTTGCTTCCTAGCGTGTTGCTTAACCCATTGTACCACCGGGGAGGCCCCTTCAGCTAGTTTTTAACTCAAGTCATGCAGCTTTTCCTTTTCTCTTTGTATCTTTGAGGGAGGGAAGTGATGGGGGATTACATTCAATTCCAGACAGCTTGGGAAAAATTAGAAGCAAAAGATGAATCTGAATGCTGTCTGATAGTCCATTTTTAATCAGTGGAGAGCAATTTTCCACTCTCAAAGGAGGGCTCTTCACCTCAGGTATTTGGCTTTGAGGTGCTTGCTGATTAATTACTTGCATTTACATAACATTAATCTCCTTTCTAACAATTTAGCCGGCTTCCAGCCGTTTTCTTGGGGGTTGGGCACCTCAGTATGACAGAATATCCTTTCTCTTGAGAGGGTCAGAACTACTTTTCCTATACATGAACTCTGAATGCATATTTAAAACAAAATCAAGGTCTTAAGCAAAGCCATAAAAGATTACTTCTTCCATATATATTAGAAAAATAGCTGCATAAAATATTTGATCTACATAATTTGTTTTGAATTCTGTATGTAGGAAATGTTTCCTTTTGCCTAGAACTCCCTTTTCTCTATTTGCCTCCCAGAATCCTATTTGTTCACAAAAATTGAGCTCCAATAGCACTCCTTTTTGAAGATGCCCAAGGCCTCCTGGTCATTAGACATCTTTTATTACAATTCCACATCACTAGCCGGTTCCACCATCTTGGACCTACATCCATCTGTCCACCTATTCATTCAACACACTTATTGAGCCCTTCCAATGATAAGCCCTATGTTGGTGCTGACAATACAAATGTGATGAAAAAGAAGTCTCTGCTCTCAGTGAGCCCACAGTCCAAAGGCATGTGCAAGATACAGTGAGGAAGAGAACTTGGATCTTGTGGTTGATCTTCAGGGATAAGCACAGGTTGATCGCACAGGCAAGGAAGGGGTCAGCTGTACTGTCCTCACTTGGAGTAAGGGGAGACCCTGGTGAGTGCCCTATGCTTTCAGGATTCTGCTGTGACCTTTTTCCAACTCTGCACTATTCCCCAGCTATCTGGACCAAATTCTGAGTACCCCAGAGTTCCTTGCCTAAATATCCCCAAACCCCTTCCAGGTCTGTACTGGATTCTTCAAGTCCAGTACCTTGAAGGCAAAATGTAGTGATGGTGTGTATACCCCTAGGCCCAGGAGGTAACCAGAGGCAACTCTGGGGAGTGTGGCCAGAGCTTGGCCCTGCAGACTAAGCTGTGCACACACTCATATATGAAGTTCCTTGTTATAGGGATGGAAGAAAGGGTGGGGAGGTCAAGGTCCAGGGCTCAGGAATAAGGGATGACTCTAACACTCTAGGTTGCAGCCAGAAATCTAAAGGTCCAGAAAATTCTATTTGAGTCTGACCTCAGGTCATTATGAAGGTATGTTTGTTTGTTGGGTGGAAGGATAAGCTATCAAGGAGCAGTTTATTGACTCAAGTTATAATTTTGAAATATATGTACAACTGATAGTGTGCTTTCACTTATCATCTTGCCTTGGGCCACAGAAATGATAGAGCAGACCTGGGATTTTGGAAGGTCAGGAGGCCATTCTTAGCAGAGAGAGAAGAGAAACAGAAAGGCCTGGAGATGTGATTCGGAGAATCCACCACAACCAGGTTGGTGTGAACACAGGATGACTTAGAGGGAAGTTATGCATGTGTTCATCTTCCCCACCAGATTGTAAACACTTTGAAGTCAAACTCCATGGAACATTCATTCCTATGCCTTGGCAGAACATTTTGTACAGACTGGATTCTCAATTCCTGGCAGATAAATTCATGTTGAACAAGTGAAGTAATTAATAACATCACTTAGAAGGAAACCACAAATACACTTCTCACCACTTATCATTAAGACAACTGTAAATAAATGAATAGTTAAGTCTTATTTTATCAGCTGATGGATTCCATAATTGGAACTGTTTTATGCTATCTTGATTTAAATCTCAACTGATAATAAGAAAAATAAGAAAAACCAAAAATGATTAGCCTGAAATTGGTATACCACAATTTACTTTTATAAAAAATAGGGTCCAGCTGTATTAATGTGGCCCACTACTAGCAGGGATTTAGGAATAAGCTAACCACTCTGAAAGGGTAGGAATGCTTGTATTGGATTACTGTATGATGATGGTTCTTTTCTTGGGTAAAAAGGCTTACCAACTGAGCACTTACTATCTGGTAGGTACTGTGCTGACCATTTATATTTGTGATTTCATTAAATTGTTCCAACAATTCCATAGATGCATTTACTGATATTTCTGTTTTATCCATGAAGACACTGAGGCCCAGAGAGAGTAATAATTTGCCCAAGAGCACAAAGTCAGCGGATTTTGATCTAGGCTTTAAATCCAAACCTGCCTCTTAACACTGTATCATACTGCTTCTGGGGAGGCATCTTAAAGATACCATTGACTTTTGGCACTTGAAATTTCATTGTCAAACTCCAGGAGAAAGATGATGAGGGCCTGAACTAAAGTACCATGGGGTAGAACAGAGGAGGCAGATTTTAGATTTTAAAAATATCTGTGAAGTAGAAATGGATTAATCATTTATTTTAATATTCACTGAGCTTTATTATATATTAGACACTCTTTAGCTAACCCAAGGAACATAAGTATGAGTAAGACTTGGTCTCTATATTCAGTGAGCTCAGATTCTAGAAGAAGTAATAAATGAAAGCAAATAATGATGCTACAGTGTTATCATGTCCTCTTGATTCTATCTTTTTAATATGTCTAACCATTTCTTCTTTTCTACCCTCATGGACGTGTGGTTCACCAACTCATTAATTTTCCCCTTACTTCAGTAGCCTCATCCTTGGTCTTCCTGCCTTTCATGTAGCATGAAATAGAGTTTAAGGTCATTTTATGATTTTCATCCAGGAACTTCTTTCTCAGCTCACTGGCAACACAAGCACAGCTACCATTGCTTATCTGAAAAGTTTATGCACGAACATTATAAATTATTAACAATCATTTATTCAATATCAATTTTTTGAGTACCTATTATGTGTGCAGCTCTTGAGCAGTATACTGACAAGTATACCACTGAGAATAGAGTAGACATGACCTGTGGTTGAGGTTACATTTCTAGGGAAATATAGACAAGTAATTGGCAAATACGATTCAGTGCTATAAGTGCACATGTTCAAAATGGTATAAAATAGTAAGTTATGGTAGAATATAGGAGGGAATTTCAATTCAACCTACAAGGGTAGGATGGAGGAAGTGATCTTCAAATAAAGCAATAAGAGAAATACATGTATCTGGAGATAATATACAATATAGAATCCTTTGTCCTATTCAAAAGAATTGTTTTGAATGTATTTTTTTTTAGGTATAGGGGCTAAGAGTATTAAAGGAAACAATTGAGTTATTTTCTCTGGAACTTTAAAAATAAACAGGAAGATGGAGAATATTCCCTCACTAATGACTTTAATCAAAAGCTCAATCTATGTGTCATCTTTAATACTCAGAACCACGTTACAGGGGCACCAACTAAAGTGTGTCTTCTAGTCTTTTCTTAGTCATCTTTTATCTTTCCCATTGTTTCCGTTGAAAGAACTGTCAAAGCTCCATTTCCCTGCCCTGGAATTTAGGTTGATAAATGAAAAGATTATTTCCAGTGGGAATATTGAAAGGCTCTAAGCCTTGACTCTTAGGTTTTAAAAGAGGATGTTCTTTTTGTTAATGGAAATTCATGAACGTTTGGAACACACTGATGCAATCGTTCCTAAGTCTGAGGTCAAAGAGGACTTCAATTTGATGGCAGGAGGCACTGACTAAAATCAAATCAGCAGTAACCTTAAAGACATCAGCGATCAAGAAGCTCTTAAAGTGGTGCCGTATCAAAGTTTGATACACAGCTGTAAGCCATGGTGCTTCTGGAAGTTGCAGGGTTCCTCTGTGGTACTTTCCTCAGCTCGGTTTTCCCATCTGAACTGAGCTGCGGACCTCCTCCTCTGAACACATTTCCATTCCCTAATGGGACCAATGCCAAGGACTAGTTCACTGAGCCAGAGCCCCAACTCTTGCCTGACCTTTTCCCACTTTTGTGGGCTTTGGGGGAATGTATTTAATAGTCAATTGGGGAGGAAAGAGAGCCAGAAAGAGAGCTCCTGACACATACTCTCTAGACTCTCCTTTCCACTCTCCCCCTTCTCTCTACTCTTGTGTCTCCCTCTCCAGACTTAAAAAGCTAGCTCAGTTGCATCATCACAAAACCATTCTAGAGACTGGCATTTTATTTTTAATAGATCTTATTAAAACTGCAGCAGACACACATAGGTTTGTCATCTCAGTTCTTTCTATTATGACTCTTGGAACCAACATTTCTTACAGTCGTTTCTATGAAGACAGTATTAAAATACCCAGAAGGAAAAAAAAATAATAGCCACAACTCAAAAACCCACAATGTATTGTTTTAAGAAGCATTTTAAGTTTTGAGATTTTTTCCCCCTGACCCCTAATTGGGAAAAATTAAAAGTGACCAGTGCCCAAATTGATGGTTAAAGGCTTGTAGTGAGACTTCCCATTGGTTTACTATACTCTATAAGTTTTGGGAATGCAACTTCACACTTTGATAAGTGTATTGTGCCTCCCCACATTCCCTACTAAAGTTAGAGTGCTGTCACACTGCCAAATTTACTCCCTCTGCCCCTTTGTCCCACCTTCTCCCTTTTCCCCTCTGGCAACTAATATATTTTTCTCAGAATCAGAGTTATTTTTGTGGTGTATTGTTAGTATGTTTTCTTTGGTTACTTATATCCTACATGAGTGGTAATTGTCTTTCACTTTCTCGCATTTCACTTAACCTAATCACCTCAAGTTCCATCTATGTTGTCACAAGAGGCAACGTTTTTAATAGCTACCAGTATTCCGTTGAGTATATATACCACACCTTTAGCCCCTCATCCATAGGCCATTTAGGATGGTTCCACGTTATTACTATTGTGAATAATACTGCTACGAGTACAGGGATGTTGCATAGATCTTTTCATTTTAGTGTTTTCATATTCTTCACATATTTAGGTATGGTTGCTGGATCATACGGTTTTTTCTATTTTTGATTTTGTAAGGGATCTCTGCACTGTTTTCCATAGAGACTGCCCTGATTTTTATTCCCACCAACAGTGTATCAGAGTCCTTTTCTTGTATAACCTCACCAATGCTCGTTTCCAGTCTTTTTGATATAGACCATTCTCACTAGTATGAAGAATAATCTCACTGTGGTTTTCACTTGTATTTCTGGAGTAAATTCACTGGGACTTCTGGTGGGAGATAGACCAACTCATGTACTCCTCTGACATCTCTGCCGGGCTCCTGTGCTTTACTCCTTCCTGCACCTCAGTGACACCAAGGCTGCAAAGAGATAAAGATTTTCTCTTCCTTGTAGAGGATTTGGAAATTGTTTCCCCAAGTTCCTTTACTTTCTACCAGGAATTCCCACCTGTAGGCCCAGCCTTACATTTCATTGTGTGCTTGTAACCCCAAAATACAAATGTTTATTGAGCTCCTGACCTTACATTGAATACATCCTTACATTGAATAGTGGATACTTTTGCTGATAACTTTTCCAGTGCTTGTGTGTTCCTTACCTCAGGGCCTTTTCTTTCCACTTTCCCTTTCATCCTTCCATCTTCCCTCCCTCCCTCTCTTCTTCTCTCCCTTCCTTCTTTCCTTCCTTCAACTGCCTTCTTTTGGATGACTTTCTGGCTCTTGGCCATTTGGGTAGACTATTCCACCAACAATTTAGACCCTTCCCCAAGTGATCTCATTTTCTTAAACATTATTCATACCAATAATAGCAGTTTCATGAGTTACCCTTAACAAGGATGACTACATTTAAACACAGGGTTTCTATAAATGGCAATAATTAAATTAGAAATAACTTTACTACTGGTGGATGTCCAAGTACCATGGTAGATTATAAAGGGATATATTAAGGTTTGGGAATCTTTCCACTATCCTTGTGTCCCTAGTATATCTTCCCAAATAGAGTAGCTGCTCTTGATGGGAGACTGGACATAGAAACAAATGTGTTCTTATTTTTTAAAGAAAAATAGAACTAGTTTAGAATATTGTCTTTCTCCTTCATTTAATTCTTATACTTCTAATCACTCTGGAAATTTGACATTAAAAACTAAGTAAGAATATGTCTATCTCTTTATTTTAGAATAAATTCTAGAATAAATACTGTCCAGATAATGAATAGATCTAACTCTTGATTTCTTTTTAAGCACAGGAGAAATTTATTTGAAGGGTTTCTTAGACCTTTTAGAATTGACAGGAAGACTAAAGCAGGCATGAAAGATGTGCAGGAATAAAGAGGTTTGGCAGTGGAGACCACAGCTGAGATCAGGACCCAGGAGCAGGCTGGATGGAAAATGGTTTGGATCTGCTGCCAACAACATGACAAACCTCCAATTGTTTTCACTTCTTTGGGCCACAAGATCAAGGTCCAAGACCTGGGTGGTAATATTCAGTTTGCTGAATCATCCTCATGGTCATCGAGATGACAAAAGGAAGACATCACCTCTTTAATTTGTTTAATGAAAAGGGGAGTCCTGCTACCACCTAATCTGTGATCTCTTTTAAGTAGCAAAAGAGCCCTATCTTAGGAAGCTACCTGCTCCCCCCGACCCCGCACTCACACAGGGAGTGAAATGTCAAATTGTCAAATATTTACTCTAAGGTCCAACAAATCTGATATTATGTATGTGTTTTTCCCAGTAGCCTAAGCCAACTATTGTCTTTTTCCTCTTAGAATAGCTTCAATAATAATTTGTTCATCATTTTACCTTTGAGTTCTATTTTACATGAGTAATCTTAGAAAATTATACATCTTGTCCCATGAACTAATTTGGGTAAAGAAACTATTTCCATCATTTGTTCATTTCCATTATAATCTGTGAGATTATTCTTCCATCAGAAAATGTGTCTGTTTGATTCTCTTATTTTGAAACTAATACTAGTGCTAGGTTGGCAATAATATTCATTCCCTTCCCCTGAAATGCCCGGCACCCCTGTTTCTAGGCTCTCCTTACCTCTCACTGGCAACTAGTGGAGAATGAGGAATGAGATAAGCCTCTAAATCTAAATCTAGTTCAGCTCTAATCTTTCATAAATTGAAAAATACCCTTATGCGTATAATATCCCATCTGGGTTTGTAGCTGTCCATGTCTTCACAGGCATCATCAGTCTCATCATCAACGACACGTCATTAGTGAAGTAAGCACTTAACTCTATACCAAACACTGTGTAATTATTTGTTACACTGTCTAAATATACTTGTTACAAGTTTCATTCTCAGAGTCCACATATTCTTCTCTCCTTCATGTGGCTTTGTGGGATTAAGAGAAGGACCAATAAGCCTGTAGAATGAGATATGGGAAGAAAAAAAAGACACCTGTATGTTATATAGACTACACTGTGTGCACCACTAATATTTTAGGTTGTCTTGTTATTGTAAGAATAATACTTTTACATAAAGCCAGATATTCTTTTCTTGTGCACACCTCCCAGTATCTCCTCCACTTGGGTTTTGAAACTTGGTGATCTGTGGATGAATTGTCATGAAAGCCAGCAAATAGTATGTATTATATAACCTCCCTAATGAAAACTAGAAAGCAATCTGAGAGAAAATTTAAATGACCTCTATATATAAACAGAAGTAAGTTTATATACATATATATATATATAATTTAGAGTTCTTCAGGGAAACAGGAGTACTAAGATTTATTGTAAAAATTGACTCACATAATTATGGAGGTCAAGAAGTTACATCTCTATGCTGGAAAGCCAAAATTTCCAATGGTGTAATGTAGTTGAAAGTCCTGAGAATCAGAGGATTGATGTCATAAGTCTCATTTTGGGGATGGCGGTCTGAAAACCAGGAGCACCAATGTCTGACTACAGAAGAAGATAGAGGTCTCAGCCTTCATGTTCTCTCAGCAAACAGAGAGAACAAAATCATCATTTCTATGCCTTTTTGTTCTGTTAAAGTCATATATATCTCCTCTGCAGACACTTTCATAGACACCCCAAAACAATGTTCTACTAGTTATTTGGGCATTCCTTCCTTAGCTCAATCAAGTTGACACATAAAATTAACTTTCTCAAGTCACAACCATGTCCGTTGTCTACTTGCCACACACTCACACCTCCTTAAGCCATGTTCAATCCCTAAATAAAGAAAAAAGGTAAGGTCATAAGCCCTCCTAACATGATACAACTCTCCTGTGTACAACCAAACCACTCTAGTCTCTTTCTCAGAAAAGTAAGATCGTTGAGTGATGTTTACTCTTCTCCTGATATCACGTAACTTTAATCATTTGATGTAAAACTAACAAGACTTAACTAATGACATAAAGCCAATGCATTTTATATGTGATATGGGAATAAGAAAAATAACAAAGGTGTTTACTTAGTATGTTTATACAAATATAGTCACAAAAAAATAAGGAGGAAATTCTCATTACAATTCTAGCCTCATTTCTGTAACTTGTAGCTGGTTCACCTTCTACTACTCTTTCTATATTCCCTTTGTCTTCTGCAAGTACCTCAGATGATTGTAGTTATGTACTTGGTGGAGTGATCCAAACATTTATTCCTTACTTCATTCCTTACTAATCCTGCCTGTATTAGGTTGCAGTTTTCCATTGATTTTGATCACTGGGAATGGTAATACTAAGAGACAACCTAGTGAGTCTCCTGTATTCCAGACATACTCCCCCTCCATGTTGACCTAGTAGTTAACTTTCCCTTGGTAGTCGAGATCAATTGCCCAGCCAACACATAACTCCCTTCTTTACCATTAATTCAGAGGTATGAGGAACCTAGGTGGCACAAGGGCTTTAGTTTAGTCACAAGGGTTTTCCTTCAGCAAGACTGATCTGGCCATCACTGTAGTTGAGTCCTCATCATGCTATGAGCAATGACCAACCCTTAGACTTTGATTGTAGTAGACCTTATCATGGAATGAATAGTGATTTTCCCTCACTGGAACAAACATTCATTCTTAATATTTATTTTCTTCTGCTTGCCATCTTGTATGCCAGCCATACCATCTGTGGACTTACTGATCATCCTGTTTATCATTGGAAGATGCCACACAATATTACTTCTAACAAGAAAACTCATTTGACAGTGGGGAAGGAACCCCTGGGGTTTACAAGTTTCACTATTTACCTGATATCCTCCCAAATAGCTGACCTTAATGAATGGTGAAGTGGTCTGTTGAAGATTCAAGAGTGTCAGAGGGTGACCACACTCAGTGAAGTTGGCATGCATTGTATGTAGTAGTTGTTCTCCCAGAGTCAGAAGTGAAAATGGAAGTAAAGGAGTAGCTCTTACCATACTAGAAAATGAGGCACTAACAAAACTTTTCTGTTTACTTTATGTATGACTCTCGGCTCCGGGGATCTCAGTACCCAAGGAAGGAAATCCAATCTCATAAACCAATATTCCTCTAAGCTATTCTGGATTTTCTCTATCACTAAGCAAAAAGGTCAATAAAAAATAGGGTGAGGTAGGAAGTAATCCTGTGACTATAGGGATTGACCAAAATTGCCTGGAACCCTTGGAAATTCTCTAAAAATTAGCTAATTTATAAGTGTTCAAAGACTTGAAAAGATACTTCAAAAAAAGAGATATTTGAAAATTGATCTATAAGCAGATGAAAAGATTTTCTGCGTCTTTAGTCAGGCAACGTAAATTAAAAACCCAATGAGATGCAGCAGTATACCCACTAAAATAGAGGTTTTAATAATTATCAATACAAAATGTTAATGAGGATTTGGATTAACAGGAACTCTCATAAATTGTTGTTAGGAATGGCATATAGTACAACAATTTTGGAAAATAGGCAGTTTCTTATAAAGTTGTACACACACTTACCATATGACCTAGCAGTTCTACTCTGCAGTAATTATCCAAGATGAGTGGAAACATATGCCCACGCAAAGAATTGTGCATGAACATGCAAGAACCTTTATTCAGCATAGCTCAAAGTGCATTAGCAGGTGAATGTACAAACAATTTGTCATATTCATAGATTAATTGCTAATTAGCAACAGATATGAACTGTTGAATATACAACATAAATGGGTCTCAATTAATGTTGACTCAGAGAAACTAAGCACAAAAGAGTACACACTATAGCATTTATATGAAGTTCTACTCAGGCAGAACTAATCAATAGAAATCTGATTTCTGAAGATGCCTGAAGGATGACATTGGAGTCAACTATATAGGACCCTACGGGAACTTCCCAGGGTAATGGATATGTTCAGTGTTCTAACAGAGGCTTATACTAGTCAAACCTCAGTGAACTGTTTGCTTAAAATATGCGATAAATAATAAGGTATACATTTTATTATATATTAGCTGATTTTTAAAATGAAAAATAATTTATACTCTTTATGACTATGTTAATATTGGTTTACACTCCTCTATACATTTTGAAATATTAAGATAAAGATTGTCACAAGCTAGAAAAGTAATAAGACAACCAGAGGTTCTGGACTTGAAACCAAATGCAGGTGAACCCCACTGGGGGGGAAGTGATGAAGTGATTTTTTTTTAAAGATTTATTTATTTATGCATATAAGCACTGGGGTACAGGCCAGAGGTGTGTGTGGGGGTTGGTGAGAGGAGTCACCAGAGACAGAGCGGGGAGCAGAACAGGCAGACTAACAGAAGTACACTGCTGAGGGGAGCAGCGGGCGAGGCAGGAGAGGTCTGCTGCACCATGTGGGTCCCCTCCCTGGCCAGCAGCAGGGATCGAACTTGTGCTGCAGTGGCTGCGGTTTGCTTCATAGTGCACCGCTTAACTCACTGCGCTACCAGGGAGGCCCAGATTAAGTGATTTTTTTTTTAGTTTGTGTTGAGGAATTAATCACTATGGTAGATGGTAACATTTTTAAAGTACAAGAGTGGGAAGAAAAGTACATTTCTTTGTTAGAAAGCCAAACAAAATGAAATGTAGCAGATATTTTAAAGATCTTTGCTCTTTTTGCTGTTCAACATCCAAACCCCTATCTTATTTGGGGGTATTCTCCTGGCTTGTAGCTTTAAGTTTCATGCTGTTTTCCCAGTCTGCTTTGTGGCTAGGACATGGACACATGATTCTGTGGATTGTAGTCTGCTCTGGCTTGGAATATGAAGGTGACGATGTGTAGGAAGTACCACAAGAGTTCTCTCTGAGGGAACAGGTAATAATGAATGCAGAAATATATCAAGTTCCCTGGCCAGTAGCAGCAGAGGTGCTAATGATGGATCCTGTGTTCCACAGCAGTGGATTTGGCTGTACCATCTCCAACATCTGGCACTTCTTACTATGGACTGGATTATGTCTCTCGAATTCGTATATTGAAGCCTTAATACACCAGTGTAATGGTATTGGGAGAGGCACTTTGGAAGATAATTAGATTTAAATAAACTCATGAAAATGGGGCTGCCATGGTAGCCTCCTAGAAGACACACCAGAGAGCTTATTCTCCCCATCCTGTGAGAACATAGGGAGAAGGTGGCTATCTGCAAGCCAGAAACCAGATCAGTGGCACTTTTATATCAGACTTCCCAGTCTCCAGAACTGTGAGAATAAATAAATGTTCAGCCACTGAGTCTTGTCATGGCAGCCATCTTGTCATGGCAGCCCTAGCAGACAAAGCCATCACTAGTTGTGTTTCCCTCTCTGAGTCCATTTTGTGCTTTTTGCCTAGTGTTCCCTACTAGGTAATCCTGGGTCAGTTTTTATCACAATCCTAGAAATTCGATAAGACATTAAGCATTCATTAAATAAATATTCTTAAATAAACCCATTTGATGTCCATTGTTTCTGATAATAAAGAATTTGGAAATTGTCCCAGAGAAGGCAAGGTGCAGCCTGAGCTGTGTCTAAAAAAAGATTAAATTTAAAAAGAAAATAGGAGGTAAAAGAAAATGATGCTGGTTGAGAAGAATGGCAAGCATTTTTGTGTGGCTGAAACGTGAATTTCGAATGTGAAGCTTATAGGGGTCAGTAAGAAACAGATAATGTAGAATCTTACATATTATATTAAGGAACTTGAACTTTATCCCATGCTGATGGAATGCCATTAAGTGGTTTTCAGCAGGGGCAAGACATGGTTTCATTTGCATTTTAAATAGCTCTCACTGGCAACTGTGTGGAGAATGGATTTGACTGGTATATAATTGGAAACAGCTAGAACTGTTGGTAGGTTGTTTTAGTAGTCTACATGAGAGATGATGGGGTCTTAAGCAAAGCAGTATTCATCTGGATAGGAATGAGGGGTAAAATCACCAATGCTAGGTAGTATGAAGGTGAAAGAGTCAAGGAAATGGATAAATTAGGGAAATAGCAAGTTTCCCACATGAGCTATTAGAATTGTAAACTGAATTGAAACATATTAGAGGAGGACTCCATTTAAGAAAAAGATAAGTCAGGTCATGTTGAGATTGAGGCTTTATAGTGCATCCAGGGCTGAATGCCCAATAATTGCCTGGATAGTTACATCTGATGTAGGAGAGATGATTGGGTTTGATCTCATGGCCTAAGAATTGGGAGTTATTCAAGGTAATCCAACCCACAATGGTCGATTAACTCACAAGAAGAAGCATATGGGGAAAAGGGCCAAAACCCAGACCATGCAGGTTGTGTATTGCAACCATAACAGGTAAGGCTGGTAGGCCAAAAAAAAAAAAAAAAGTGGAAGCTGAGGACAAAGATGTGTCCCATGTTTAAAAGCTAGACATGGGGCCTCCCTGGTGGCACAAGGGGTTAAGCACTGCACTATGAAGCATCCACAGCCACTGCAGCTCAAGTTCTATCCCAGGTCAAGGAGGTGACCCACATGGTGCAGCAAACCTCCTGCCTTGCCTGCTGCTCCCCCCTTAGCAGTATATTTCAGTGCATCCACCTGTTCTGCTCTCCGCTCTTTCTCTGGTGAATCCACTCACGCCACACTTCTTGCCTGTACCCCAATTTTTGTATGGATAAATAAATCTTTTGTATGGATAAATAAATCTTTTGTATGGATAAATAAATCTTTTTAAAAAATGAAAGCTAGGCATAATGGGACACTCAAAAGAGTCATTGAAAGAATGGTCAAGAGGCATGAGGATAGTAAGAAAATGTCTTGAACAATGGTTTGGAGAAATGTTTGTTATTTGCATTTGACAGCAAATAATGAAATGTACTCAATGGCTTAAGGGTCTTATTGATCTCACGCAGCAAGAAGCTGAGGGGAAGGCAGTTCCAAGCTAGCATAGCTTCTCTTTGTCCTCTTTATTATAGAGCTCTTATGGTCATAATATGGTTGTGACATTTCCAAGCATCACATTTTCATTCTAATTAGAGTAAGGAAGGAAATTGGAAAATACATGCCAGCTATGTTAGACTGATTGTAAAAATTTTGCCAATTATCCCTCTGACTCCATGCCCCTTGTGATATGACTGCTTTGCATTTACTCCCACTACGTGATGTCTACTTCCCCAACTCTTAAATCTAACCTGGTTATGTCAGTTGCTTTGCACAACAGAGTGCAAATGGAACTGGTGATGCTCCATTTTTCCATCTAAGACCCAGGAAGTCTGTGTGCTTCCATGCACTTTCTTGGTACTCTGCCCGTGTCACACATAAAAGCCCAGGTTAGGAGGATGAGACGGCATGTCTCAGTGAAGTTCCTGAAGCAGGGTCATCTAGTTGACCCTCAGGCGACTAAACCAAAGAAGCCCAACCATGAGCAAAGAACCATTCGGCTGAATCCAGTCCAGATTGCTGACCTATAGGATCTTAAGATATTTAAATGTTTTAAGTCACTAAGTTGCAAAATTTTGCAAGATAGAAAGGTGATAGTATAAGACATGAAGGTGAATCTCAAACTAGAATAAGGGAGTAAATTTGATATTAGTAAGGAAAATATTCATTACTATAAGGATAACTGCATTTCAATATTGTGTTATAAAGCAGCAACTCAGTGATTAATTGGCCATTGATAGAAAGGTATCTGCAAGCAGATGAGGTGTTGTTATGCTTTGTTATTAAGGCCTGTGCTGAAGGATTAACTTACATCAATGACAACGTGGTGTAGCTAAAGGCAAGAGAAATTACTTCAAGATCGAAGAAAGATTTCTAACCAGAGAGAGGCTACATATGTGACTGTTTTTAAGACATCAAATATCAGTTTCTTATGTGCTTCGTTGCTGTCACATTTTCTAGATAATTCTACTGTACTAGACAGTTAATGAGCTTCCACTCCTCACGAGTCTCTTTCCTCTCTCTGTCTCTCTCTCGTTGGAAATACAGTCTCTCTCTCTTTTCTCCAGGTGAGGCCATGCTCTCCACTCTTCTCATTTAGGTCAAGATCCTTTCTCTTGAGTAAAAATCTTACAACCTCTATCTACCAAACTAGCTTTCTTCTTCCTTCCTTTAAACCTCCCTTTTTCTTGACTCAAATTGCTTTTTTTTTTTCCATCTACCCTGTCCTGAGTTTTCCAAACGTTATTGCTAACATATAGTATAACTTTAGAGATTATTATTAAAATAAATGTAATAAATTATATAAACAGAAAACTGTATGAATTTCTCCCACCAATGAGATTTATTTTCAAGAGTTTTAACACCAGTTTATGCAGAATAATTGGACTTCTTCACGTAGATTTTCATTTTATGTTTTCAGTTCTTCTGGATAATTATTTTAGACTTCCTGTTAATTAGCATATCTCTCTTACATACTTTTGGTTCCTTTCAAAACTCATATCCTATTTCATCTTCTATAAAGTTAAGCATATTGCGAACTACATGAAGAGATCAAGTTGGCTCCAGAAAAGCTAGAGTATGTCTCTGAGATTTTGTGTCAAGACGAAATGCTCTGGGATAAATTTAAGGTCTTTCTTTACTCATTCCTGTGGACATTTGTCTTTACCATAGTAATATATGTACTAAATTATTTAATCATCATAGCCAGTTTTTCTTTGTCTTTTTGAGCTTTCATGGTGGCATCCACATTACAGGAGCATGTGCTGCTAAGTTGTTGCTAAGGTCACTGAAGCTTCAACAACCTGTTCCTATTGTATTCCCTGAACCTATCACCCCCTCCCACCCACTTGAGATTTCTCCTTTGAATCTGGCATTGTCTTTATACCAGCAAGTCTTCACAAAACACATGTGTTTTCACTTTTACTCTTTGAAATGACTGCCTGAACAACCTGTAAAATAGGGCTCAGCCTTTTTGTACGCCCAGCATCCTTCCAAAAGGACCCACAGGCAGAGTTAGCCAGGCCTACAACATTTCCTTGCCACCAACCAATTCATTTCGGTGGCTTTCCTAGTACAGAAAAGAGCCCTTCATATTTTAAAAGTGAAATTCAAATAAATGTGCATACCATTTAGATTGCTTTCTTTTCACTTCTTCTGTTTTTCCATCTGACAATTCACTACACCTGCCTTTTCATCATAAAGAAAATTTATATTTTGAAAATCACGGGAGAATAGCCATTTGGTTCATTACTCTGATGGAAACATGTTTTCAGTATATTTGGACTCTTTGTTCTTTATCTCTGCCTCCAGAAAAATCCTCCCCACTGACAGTACTTTGCTCCACATCGCATCCGCTTCCACACATCCCCTCCTCCTTTCTTTCTTTCATTAAATTAATAAGAAAGCTGAAACTTATAGCTACATTTAAATGCACATAAGAAAATTTCTGTTCAGATGAACATTCTATATATTCATAACAAAAATAATGGGAAGTAGATAAGGAGAATGTTTTGAATTTTGTGAAGGTTTTTTTGTTCTCTTAAAGCCTAGACTAGGTACAAATTGGTATGCCTCACTGAATTTTCTAAAATTACATAAGCATTTTATTTATCAAAGAGTCTTAGTCCTTTAGCCAAGGTATTATATCCAAAAGCAAACTAAAGACATGAAATTTTCAAGTTTTCTTGGTATTAATGGAAATGCCAGTTGATAAGGCATGGCTGATGATTATGCCCCAATGAAATAAAATGACCAAAATAGCAAACTGTAAAAATGGGCTTGGGGTTTGATTTGTTTTAGCTTTGAAATACTTATGACTGACTCTCAGAAAAAGTTTTAATTTTAATATATCTATAGTGTAGTAAGCAAAATACACCAACACAATAAAACATCCAGTTAAATAACTAAATTGAACTCAAGCAACATGCACTGGGCTTTGGGGCTAATAACCCTGGAAGTGGTTCCAAGGCTCTGCGACTATCAGAATATAAAACCTGTTATTTGGGAAATTTGGGGAGAACAGGGAGAAGAGGACTAGGCTTGTAGAAATATATGCAAAGATATCTTAAAAGACTAAGATTTAAAACTTAACACCAGTGCAACAATGAACTCACTCAAACATTTTTAGTGGACCTTTACAAACAAGGAAGGCCTCATAGCAAAATGGTTGCTTTGGTGTCATTTTTTTATCATAGAGAAAAGAAAATGTATATCATTTAAGGATTTTCTCAAAAGTTTCACTATCGTTGACTTTCAATTAAGTTTTAAGACTGTGGAGTTGACTAAGACGGTACATAGCCTGCTGAGTTCTCCTCCTTCTGTGGATGAGAATATACATAGCTGCGCATGGAGAAATTCTCTCTGAAAGAGATCCAGAGGGTAACTGAGAGACTCCTACACATCAGATGGAAGCAAAATACCCACATAAAAAGGTCTTTATTTCTTTTTGTCTATCCTCTAATCAATCCCTTATATCAGAGGTATGTTGAGGTCTTTAAGAAAAATTGTATTTTTGTCACTATGTTGTTTTAGGTCTGGTAATAGTTGCTTTATATTACTGGGTGTCCCCGTATGTGTCAGGTGCATAAATACTAACAAAGTTATATCTTCTTGATTAATATATGGTAATCTTTAAATAGTGTCTCTTAATCTTTATATAATGCCCATCTTCATCCTTGATTATCTCTTTTAGCTGAAAGTCTAGTTAATATGATATGAGAATAGTAATTCCTGATTTTCTTTGTGGCTTTTCTTTGCTTCAGCCCTTCACTTTTAGTTTGTCTTTTGGTTTTAAATGGGTCTGTTATACACAAAGTATACATGGATGAAACCTTTTTAACCTACATTATTGTCTTGTGCTTTTTAATCAGTGAGTTCAGGCCATTCACATTTGTAGTTATTTATATATACCTGTTTATTACCAATAATTTTATCTTTTGATTTTTTATTGTTTTATTTTCCTCTTGTTTCTTTTTCATTTCTTTCTCTCTGTTTTTTCTTGATGACTATTTGATTCTATCAATTTCTTTATTTCTTCCTATGTGAACCTCTAGTCTGGATTTTTGGTTAGTGGTTACCAATGTTAGAGTCAGAGTTTATGTCTAAACTTAGCTGACTGAAACTTGAAAAACGACCTACAGGCCTTATCTAGTAGGTCAGCTGGTCCCATACCTTAGGCTCTC
>JAGFMF010011626.1:4899016-4949053 GCA_019455555.1 Galemys pyrenaicus
AGGTCAGCTGATCCCATACCTTAGGCTCTCCTGGACAGTTAAGGGCAGGGCTATGAAACAATGTTATCTTAGAATGTGCACCCAGGTATGGGGCAGAAGACTGAGCCTGCCCAAAATGGATCTCCTGTAAGTTTAAATTTTTGAAACATGTCTCTCTTTACAGCTATTTGCTGTGCTCATTGGGCGGGCTTTGATCTCTCAGCCTATTGGCTAAATTGGCTATAAAAGCTCACCCCTACTTCCTCTCTGGGTCGATCGTCTCAGCCAGACCTGCGTGTCACGGTTGAATGGTGGGCCCCAGCATGCTGGCGAAACTAAAGCTCTACATGACCATTGCAGCCCTGTGTCCGCTCTTTGTTCTTTTGGGGTGCCCACGGAAACTCGGTACTTTACACCATGAGTATTTTTCCTAAATTGCTTTGTCTTAGTGAGTCCTTTATGAGGCTGGTGTCCACACTCCAACATTTAGATAGGTTCTGTTCATTTCTTCCTCCTTTTGGTGTTCTTTTGTTGACTCATAATAGTCTTGCTCATGCTTCGATTTTGTATTCCTGTTGTTATTTTTGTTCAGGATTTTGTGATTCATATTTTCTTGTAGAATTCCACTCAACATTTCTTGTAAGGCAGATCAGGTGGTAATAAACTACTAGCTTCTGCTTGTCTGGGAAAGCCTTTATTTCACCTTCATATTCAGATATGCAGGATGGAGTATTATTGGGTGGCAGTCCTTTTTTTTTTTAATGTTTGGGTTTTCATTTTTTTTATTAATTTATTTATACATATTTGATATCAGTTATAGTCCCCATGGAGTTCCTACCACCATTTCACCAGTGCACCATCACCCCAGTCCCTTGTTCTCTTTCTGCCCTCATCCGGGTCCCTCCCGCTCCCACCCACATGATACCTTTGAATTGTCTTTGTCTTTTGGGTTTCCTTGTTTTTGTTTTTTTTTGATTGCTGTTCTTTTCCTTGAGCCCTGTTTTTAGTTAGTTAGTTTGTTTATATTCCTCCCGGCAGTTCTTGTCTTTTAAGGTTGAGAACTCTTCTTTCTACTTTCTTCTTCCCTGGAGTGTCTGGAGCAAAATCCAAGAAAAACTCTTCATTTGGGTGCCTTTGTAAGTCACCTTCTTTCCCCTTCCTGTAATACTATTTCTTTATGTAGATTGTTTTGCAGTTGAATATTTAGGTGTTCTCTTTGTTTCCTGGACATCCACACTTAGTTCATTCCTTAGGTTTGAGAAAGTCTCAGTTATTATTTCTTTTAATAGGGTGTCTGCTTCCTTCTCTCTCTCTTCATCTTCTAGAATACCATTGTCCTTATGTTTCATCTTCTAAGTGAATCTGATATTTCTCACAGTTTCCTCATCTTTCCTCTTGTTTCTCTTTCTCTAACTGGGTAATTTGTTCATTTGAATCTTTTATTTGTAAAATTCTTTCTTCCACAAATTTAATTCTATTTAATGTGCTTTCTATATTTGTTTTCATTTCATTCAGTGTCTATTTTATGTACATTTATATTTCAATCTTTTTGATAAAGAAATTTCTGAATCCCCATTCTAATATTTTGTACCTGCCTGGCTGCCTTTCACAGATCTTCCAGTAGCTCATTTAGCATTTTTAATGTTGTTGTTTTGAATTCCATGTCTGCGATCCTCTATTACTATAGCTTATATAGCAATTTTAGAGGCCAACATTTAGAAACAAGAAAGATCTCAAATAAATAATCTAACCTTACACATTAAGAAAAAGAAGAAGAAAATCAAAGGACAGTAGAAGGAAGCTAATAATAAAAATGAGAATGGAAATAGATAAAACGGAAGTCAGAAAGACAGTTCAAAAGGTAAATGAAACCAAAAGCTCGTTCTTTGGGGGAAAAAAATGGACAAACCTCTAGCTAGACTCACTAAGAAAAAAGGGAGAAAACTCTCGTAAATAAACTCAGGAAAGAAAGGGAAATTATAATAGACACTTCAGATAAAGAGAGGATCATAAAAGATTACTGTAAATATCTTTATGCCCACAATTTGGAAAATATGAAAGAAGTAGAAAAAATTGTTGGAGGCATACAGTCTTTAGAGATGGAATCAGAAATAGAAAGAACCTAAACAATGCAAATTATAAGCAAGGAGATTGAAACAGTAATAAAAGATCTCACCCAAAACAAAGAACCTAGGACCAGGTGTTTTCACCAGTGAGTTCTTCTAAACCTTTAAAGACAAGCAAATACCTATCCTCCTTAAACTCTTCAAAAATATTAAGAAAGAGGGTATGTTTCCAATTATGTATAATATCAACATTACTGATACCAAAAGCAAACAAGGAAATCACACACAAAAGAAAATTACAGACTAATAACCTTAATAGGCACAGATGCAAAAACCCCCAACAAATCTTAGCTAACCCAAATTCAACAATACATTAAAAGGCTCATAAGTCATGACCAAGTGTAATTTATTCTAGGGATGCAGGATGTTTTACCATGGAGATCAATTTATTTGATCACATCAGCAAAAGGATAGGTAAAAATTATAGGACCATATCAATAGATGTTAAGGCACTTGACAAGATTCAACATGTATTTGTGATAAAAATCTTTTTTCCATGGAAAAAATATATCAAGGTAATAAGGGCCATATATGACAAACCCAGAGCTAATATCATACTCACTGAATGAAAAGTTTTTCCTCTAATTATCGAAATAAAGCTGATTGGAGGTTGAAAAGGAACTGATCTCATTAGGGAACCATATATTCCTTGAATTTTTAAAAGCAAAAAATCTATCTTTAAACTATTATAAACTTTGAGTAATTTATGCAATCATTATATTCTACATCCTTAATGAAATTTCATAACCCCTCTTCCAAGAGAAACAAGCCTTAGAATAATTTTACTCTGAAGTCCCTAAATAGCATAAAATTCAATCCACAGAATCATATTATTACTGGGAGAATTGATAAGTTTTTCAACAAATGAGCTTAACAAAAAGATTTAATTTAATCTTCAAGTTTATGAGAGTAATTCTTGCCTGTTTCATGCAACTATTACCATAATTATTTCAGGTTAAGTGCATGAATAATATCATTGAAGTTGTTTCTAATGATTGATCTGTGTAATAAAAAAAAAATCCTGTATACGCCATTCCTTGGAAGAAATTAAAGAACTTTGTCAGCATTAGTCAAAGTCCCACAACTTACACAATAAAATGCTCAGAGCACTCAGCTCTGGATCCCCATGCGACACACAGTTTGTACGAAACCTCAACTTTCTACAGTAGGCAAAGATATAGAGCAGGCAGAATTTCTCATCAGGATATTTTTGTCTCTCCTTTTCCTTCCAGTAGTCCTCCCATCTCCCAGGGCTTGACTGTTCTGCTCTCTCTATTTCATCTCTCTTCCCTAGCCTTTCCTCCTCTGCCTTCTTCCTTCCTTCCCATCCCATCTGCTACCTATTGTCCCTTCTTAAGTGCTATTGTATGGAAGAACAAACTATTTACAGGAATAGCCAATTTTTTCCTCACAAAATTACTCAGGAGAATGTCCACCATCCTAAGAACAGCATTTTTGAAGAAGACCCTTTTCTTTCACCAACGAAAAAAAGTACCAGAATTGTCTGTCTTTTGTTTTGGACTCTTTGTGAATCTGTGGTATAACTAGTGCAAAATGCACTTTTTTTTTTTTTTTTTGGTAACGTCTACTTCTTGTTTATGAAGCTGTTAAGAATACACAGGGACCCCAGGGACATCACAAAGTATGAAGTTATAGATAGCTCAATGACATCTTCTGTCATTGACTTCTAGACATCACAGCCTTTGGCCGTAGAAGAAAAGTAGCTGTAATTTGTAATCTCTTTCTCTTAATTTCTCTTTTTTCCTCCTACTTTTCCTCCTTTCTCTCCCCGCCACCCTTTCTCTTTTAACCTTTGGTTAAAAATCAAATCAAACATTCTCTGAGCAAAAATAAGAAAGCAAATGCAGGTCTTGAATATTGGGAAGACAGACCTATTCAACTTATTTCCCTTGAATAACTGTCTGACTTTACTATGAGCAATCATTTCTCCTCCTGACAGTTATAGAGTGTTGACATTTGGGGATGGAATTGAATTACTGTTTCCTTTAGTAGAGATTTCTTGCTCATGGGGATGCTTAAAACTGGTCGGTAGCTTAGCAATCTCCAACTCACTTTTATTATAGCAAAAATGTATAATCTCATTTTTTAAATAAAATTTTCTAAAGGCAATCTTCTTGTTTTTCATTCATCTTGGAATCCAAAGGTATGAGATTTAGAAGGGATTCTCAAAAAAACCTAATCACCATGCTATAGCTAGGAAAAAAGAGATCCAGAAAGATTAAGTGACTCTCTTGAGCTAATATAGCTAGATATAGAGCCTCATGAGAACACGTAAGTTTGTGCAGATCTCTGTGTGGTTCACAACTGCATGAAAACAGACTACCTTTCTTCTTGGTAAGAAATCTTAGCAGCAGCAGGATACATTTTAATAGCTGTCCATCCATCATTGAAAATCCTTGACATTTATTTGGCTGTCCTTCTCCGTTACCCTTACCTTTAAACCGTCTCTATGCCACTATAAAGTCTCTTATTAGGATCTTTTCTTGGGGACGTTGAAACATTAAGAATTGGCTTTATATTGTGAAGCGCCCTCTGTGGATCCATTCATTTCCTCAAATAACAAAAATGTATAGAGAACTATATATGCTGGGAGTTGCGCCAGGATGCACCAGATCTGATGAAATAATCACCACCACTCTTACACTGCTGCAGGCTGTTTTTGAGAGAAGCAGCCCATGTGGGGCATTCACAGTCCTGGAACGGTGTCATTAGGGCACAGTGTCATTTGGCGTACATTGTATTTACCTGGTCCGTAACAATAGCCAGTCAAGGTCACTGAGCCACATCCAAAGGGGAAAGAGGGACACTGAGGGAATTCTTAGCTCATGTCAGAAGTTAGGTGAAGCTAGTCATGCCCTCTTCTGATCCATTTTTTAAATGTAGAGAGTAATTCCAAGCTACTTAAAGTGCTACTGAAGTGCTCATTTCCTTCATCCAGGGAGGAGAGGAAGAGGCAGAGACCAGATTTAAGGATGTTGCCACACAAGCAAGCAGGATTTCCCTGAGCCCTGTTGAGATCTCCCAAGAACTTGACCACAACTTTAGGAACTACAACTCCCCCTCGAGTACTTAGGATTAACAGGAGAAAGGATTTTTAAAAGTGGGAATGTTGGTTTCTACGGGGAAGATATAAAAGCTTTATACAGATTTCATATGCCCATCTCCCTCTCACCCCTTCCTGAGGATGAGTCTTAAAATTTTATCTGGAGTCTAATTAGGGGGATTCCTAAGAAGCTAAAACATTTTAAAATTTTTAGTTACCCTGTACGGAAGTATCTGGTTGTTTCAGTCCTCACACTCTATAGTGTTCATTGTTTTCTCACTGTATAGAATTGTAGTTATTTTCTTTCAACACCATTTGAGATATCATTCTATTCTCTGCCTTGGCAGCTCACCAGTACCTTCAAATGAGTGTTTTTTATATTTTATGTGGCTTTTCTTATTTTCTTGGCAGGAGGATTGGTCTGTAGCAAGCTACTCCATCATAGCAGAAAGTCTTAGAGCCTCCAGTCTTTATTATTGGAAATTTATATACTTTAATATCTAGTATTGTGGATTCCCTGTACAGGATTGGTTTTGAAATTTTATAAGCTCTTGTTGTTTATTTACCCACAGGAACTTTAGCATCTCAGTATCATGTACCACCCTCCATGCTACTAATTTCAGCAGATGTATAAATTTATGTGGAGACAACTTTTATGATGATGCCAAGTATTCTTTATCTGGAAGCATGATATCTCTCTTTTAAATCATCTGTTTTTGTTTCTTCTTTGCTTTATTCCAGTAGATCCTGGGTATTTGTTATTATGTTTAATCCTACTCATCGTAATTGCTGTGCAGCAATTAGGGTTCTTTTTACAGGGCTTTGTTCTGCATGTTGATAGGCACAAAGTCTTTCATTTTAAACTCACCATCTTACTAAACTTTTATCAGCGCATATCCTTTGGTTGTCTGGGCAAATAGCACATGGAAATTTTAATGTCTTTATGTCATTTCCAAGTTACCTTTTCATGGCTGGTTGTTTGTTTTTTCTTTTCTTTTTTTTTTTTTTAAAGATGCAGTTCTTTTTTTTCTAAGATTTATTTATGCATACAAGAGCTGTGGTAAAGTACAGGCCAGAGGCAAGAGGATTCACCTGAGACAGAGTGGGGAGCAGAACAGGCAGATGGACTGAGATACACTGCTGAGGGGAGCAGTGGGCGAGGCAGGAGAGGTCTGCTGCGCTATGTGGGTCCCCTCCCTGGCTGGGGATTGAACTCTGCGCTGCTGTGCTGCAGATGCTTCACAGTGAGGTGCTCAACCCACTGCGCCACCAGGGAGGCCCTCATGGCTGGCTTTCACTGAAACTTCCAAGAAAGGGTTAAATAAACAATACTGGTCACAGTAACTATCCTCTTTCCCTGCTTGTCTTTAATGAGAAACTTGCAGTATTTCACCATAGTTGGGCATATTTCTTATCTTTAAAAAGCCAGATTAGCTATCATCCTGTTTCTAAAAAGAGTTCTGTCAGGAAATAATGATAAATGCTATAGATGCCTACTCATCCTCTGTTTAATAAAAGATTTTCTTCTAGGGCCCATGTTTATTTTTCCCCACTTTTATTGAGAGATGATTGTCATACAACACTACGTAAGTTTAAGGTGTATAAAGTGATGATTTGACACACGTATATATTGTAAGATAACAATCATAACATTAGTTAACACCTCTATTATCTCATACTATTGTCATTTGTGTGTGTGAAAACATCTAACATCTATTCTCTTAGCAACTTTCAAGTATATAGAGTCATATTGTTAACTATAGTCACTATGATAGACACTAGGTTTCCAGAACTTACTTATCTTCTCATTGAACGTTTGTACCTTCTGACCAGTGTCTCCTCATTTTCCTACCCTAGCCCCTGACAACCACAATTCTACTGTTTCTTTGAGTTTAGATTTTTCAGATATCACATCTAAGTGAAATCATACAGTGTTGATCTTTCTCTGTCAGACACCTCACTTAATATAATGCTGTCAAGGTCCATCAAAGTTGCAAATGGCAGGATGTCCTCATTCTCATGGCTGAATACCCCACTGAGAAAAATATATTTATTATTTACATACACATATCTGTTTTTATATATTTTATACATACATATTTATACACTTTTTTAAATTGAATCATCTGTCTCTGGTCACTTGGGTTGTTTCCATATCTTGCCTTTTGTGAATATGCTGCTATGAACATAGGGGTACAGGTAGCTTTTGAGACCCTGATTTTTTTTCTTTGTATGTATACCCAGAAGCAGGCCTGCTGAGTCATATAATAGGCCTACCTTTTATTTTTGAGAAACTACCATACTGTAATTCATAGTGGCTGTACCAATTTACATCCCTACCTGGAGCAAAGCGGGATTCCCTTTTCTCTACATCCTTGCCTACATTTTAATCACTTTTCTTTTTGATCATAGCCATTCTCACCTGTGCAGGTAATATGTCATTGTGGGTTTGATTTGCAGTTCCCTGATGATTAACGAAGTTGAACACCTTTTCATGTACCTGCTACATGACTTCTTTGGAAAAATGTATATTAAGATCCTCTGCCCTTTTTTTTTTTTGCTATTGAAGTGTAAGAATTCCTTAGATATTTGACTATTGACCCTTTCTAGCTAGGTAATTTGCAAATATTTTCTCCTATTCCATAGGTTCTCTTTTCATTCTGTTACTTGTTCTTTTGCTGTACAGAAGCTTTTAAATTTAATGGTACAGCATATTGAATTTTGTTTCATTTGCTTATGCTTTTGCTGTCATATCCAAAAAAGTCACTGCCAAGAACAAAGTCAAGGAGTTTTTCTCCTATGTAGTATTCTAATAGTTTTAAGGTTTCAAGTCTTATGTTTAAGACTTTAATCCATTTAGGTTAATTTTTGTGAGTGTTATAAGAGGGATTTCATTCTTTTATATGTGAAAATTCAGTTTTTCCAAAACAGCTTATTGAAGAGACCATCCATTCCTCATTATACTTTCATGGCTCCCTTGTCAAATGCAAGGATTTTTCTTTGGCTTCTTGATTCCTTTATATTAGCCTCTGTGTCTATTTTTTGACACTATACTACTCTTGATTGTTATAATTCTGATTTTTATGATGATTATATATATTTTTATAGTTCTCTTTCTCCTACTTTGATGACTCATTGATTTTACTTGTCTGATTGCTCTGGGTAGGAATATCAATACAATGTTGAATAAAAGTGGTGAGAATAGGCACCTTTATCTCATTTCTGATCTTAATGGAAAGTTTTCAACCTTTACCATTGAATATGATGTGAGCCTTGGACTTCTCATCTATAGCCTTTATTATATTGAGGTACATTCCTTCTGTACCCACTTTGTTAAGAATTGTTACCATAAAAGGATGTTGAATTTTGACAACTACATTTTCTGCATCTGTAGAGCTCTTCCTGTCATTTTTGCTTTTTATCCTTTGATGCAGTTCACCACACCTATTGATTTGTCATGTCGATCCATCCTCGAATCTCGAAAATAAATCCCCCTGATCAAGGGGTATGATCCTTTCACTATGCTATTGAATTCAATTTGCTAATACTTGGTTGAGAACTCTAACTCTTGTATCTATATTCACAAGAGATACTGACCTGTAGTTCTCTTTTTTTGGAGTGACTTGTCTGGCTTTGTTATCAGACATTGCAAAACGAGTTTGGGAGTATTCCCTCCTATCTGTTTTATGGAAGAATTAAGATTCACATTAGTTCTTTAAATGTTTGAGAGAATTCATGGAAACTATCTAGTCTTGGACTATCCTTTCCTGGGAGGTTTTTGATTAATGTTTCAGTCTCTTATTATTGTTCTTTTCAGTTTTCTTCTTTCTTCCTGATTCAGTTTTATGTTCCTAAGAATTATCTATTTGTTCTAGGTTTTCCAGTTTTTTGGCATACTGTTGTTCTTAGCAGTCTTTTATGATCCTTTATATTTTGGTGGTATTGGTTGTAATGGTCATCTTTCATTTCTAGGTTCATTTACTAGAGTCTTTTCTCTCTCTCTCTAAGTCTAGCTACAGGCTTATCAATTTTGTTTCATGAAAAAAAAAAACAGCACTTAGATTAGTAGATTTTTTTTTTAAGATTTTAATTTTATTTATGCATACAAGAGTTGAGGTACAGGCTAGAGGTGCGGGAGGTGAGAGGATTCACCAGAGACAGAGCAGGGAGCAGAACAGGCAGATCGACTGAAATACCCTGCTGAGGGGAACAGCAGGTGAGGCAGGAGAGGTCTGCTGCACCATGTGGGTCCCCTCCCTGGCCGGGAATGGAACTTGCGCTGCTGTGCCATGGATGCTTCACAGTGCAGTGCTCAACTCGAAGCGCCACCAGGAGGCCCTGCTAATCTTTTCTATTGTTTTTATGTTCTGTATTTACTTCTGCTCTGATCATTGTTACTTCCTTCTACCAACTCTGGGCTTAGTTTGGTCTTTCCCAACTTCCTTGAGGTACTTGTTAGGTTTTTTTACTTAGGGTCTTTTTTCTTAATGTATACATTTATCATAATAAACTTCCATTTACAAGTGCTTTTGTTGCATCTAGCTTATAAATTTTGATATGTTTTCATTTCATTTGTTTCATTTATTTACCTTTTGATTTCTTCTTTGGCCCATTGGTTGTTCCTAAGTACATTGTCTGATTTGTGAATTTTCTAGTT
This sequence comes from Galemys pyrenaicus, assembly GCA_019455555.1. Lineage (NCBI taxonomy): Eukaryota > Metazoa > Chordata > Mammalia > Eulipotyphla > Talpidae > Galemys > Galemys pyrenaicus. The sequence continues at coordinate 4,908,843 of JAGFMF010011626.1, forward strand.
TATTTCTGCTCTGAACTATGTTATTTCCTTATTTCTGGGCTGGCAGATTTATTATTATAGGTTTATTATTATTATTATAGGTTTATTATTTCAGCACTTGAATTTGTCACTCTACTAGACTAGAGTTTTTGCTGAGAAATATGCTGGTAGCGTTTTGGAAGTTCCTTTGTAGATGGCAGGTTTTTTTTCCTTTGGTTGTTTTTTTTTTTAATTATATTTAATTGTATTTGACATCGTTTGTATTCCCCGGGGGGTTCCCACCACATTTTCACCCGTGCACCGTCACCTCAGTCCCTTGTGCTCTTTAGGCCTCATCACCGTCTGTGCCCTCCCCTCCCTCTGCCCACCCCCATGGTCCCTTGGGTTTATCTTTGATCTTTTGATCTTGTTGAGTTGTTTTTGGTTATGATTGCCCATTTCCTTTATCTTTCTCTTGTTTTTTTTGTTTGTTTATTTGTTTTGTTTTCTTTCTTTTTATTTTTTGTTGTGATTGTTGTTTTTTCACATTCCTCCTAAAAGGAAGGCCATCTGATATTTTTCTCTTGCCTTCTGGCTTGTTTCACTGAGTATAATTCCGATCCAAAAGAGCACCTGTACCCCCATGTTTATTGCAGCACTATTTACAATTGGTAAGACCTGGAATCAGCCCAAATGCCCAAAAGTAGAGGACTGGATCAAGAAGATGTGGTACATATACACAATGGAATACTAATCTTTTGTTGTTTTTAAGAGATTGTCTTTCATTTTTGACAGTTCTATTATATATCTTAAAGAAGATCTTGTAGAGTTGAAAATTTTGGAGATCTGAGCTTCATGAAGTTGGATGGTCAAATCCCTCCCCAGATTCTATGAGTTCTCAGCCATTATTCCTTTAAATCAACTTTCTACTCCCTTATCTCTCATTTCTCCTCTGGGACACTAATAAATCTCATATTGCTTCTCTTAATTATACCTCCATAGTTCACATCAGGTTTCTTCATTCTTTCCCCCTTTTGCTCCTCTGATAATTTTAAAGGTCCTACCTTCTAATTCACAGGTTCTTTCTTAGTCCATTCTGCCATTGGTGCTCTTTATTGCATTTTCCCCCCACTTCACTATGTTTTTGGTTTCAAAAATTTTAATTGGTTCTTTAAAAGTAATATCTATTTCATTTTTAATTTCTCTGTTGATTTCTTCTTTACCTAATTTCATTTAATTTTATTTCTGTGATTTCTTTTAACTCACTGAGTTTCTCTAAACCACTGTTTTGACAGGGAAGAAAAGAGCACAAGGGAATATGGTGAAGGTTCATGGGTGAACTGGTGGTGGGAATTTTATAGGGAATACACAATGATGTAAAAGATATAAATAAAAATATAAAAAGCATAATTTTGAATTCTTTAATAGGTAATTTGCTTATTTCTATGTCTTTGTGATCATTTATAAGAAAATTATTGTTATTCTTTGATGATGACAGGTTTCTTTGATTTTTTTATATTCCTTGAAGTCTCACATTGCTATTTTCACATTTGAGGTGTAGTCTTTACTGACTAACTTTAAGAGTTACTTCATATCAGGGACTCCATGGTGGTGCAACGGGTTGAGCACTGCACTGTGAAGCATCCACTGCACAACAGTGAGAGTTCCATCCCTGGCCAGAGAGGGGACCCACATGGCACAGCAGACCTCTCCTGCCTCACCTGCTGTTCCCCTCAGCAGTGTATTTCAGTTAATCTTCCTGTTCTGCTCCCCACTCTGTCTCTGGTGAATCATCTCACCTACCATGACGCTAGCCTGTACCCCAATTTTTGTATGAATAAATAAATCTTTAAAAAAAAAAAAGAGTTACTTCACATCAACCTGCTAGGAATCTGAGGCTTTCCCAGACCTTATATGGATATGCCTCTTCCCATTTCTTGCTCATTCCTGTAAGCTTGTATTCTCTCTCAAATCTACAAAACACTGGGCTGATTTCTGATAGTCGCCCTTTTGCTTCCCAAAGGGTGATGATATATGTTTAAATTTATTGTGTCTCCCAGACCTAAACACATAAATAGTATAATCGATTTCCCTTTGGTTGTTCATTCCAAGCCTTGGTCTTCTCCCAGTAACTTACTGCCCTCTTCCCAGTCATGCAGCTTATAACTCAGTACTCTGGATAGAGGTGGTTATTAGAGAAATAGCCATCTTTAGCAGCAAAACATAGAACTACAGAAGCTGTGCACTCATTCACACACTCACTTTCTCTGGAGGGAAATCACAGACTAAGAAAATCTCTTGGAACTGAGCTTGGAAGTGGGATGGTAGGAGTAAAATCAAACTATTTTATCCCTCTCAACCTCTCTAGGGCATCTAGTCAGATTTTTTTTCTTTCAGTGGTATGCTAGAATTTTTCCAATAGACTCTGGATTTCCACAAAGACTTTCTCATCTGTGAGTGATTCTCTAACTTAGCATTTTCTGTGGACCCTTAGAAACCCCTAGCTCATATGCCACTTTGAATCTATAGCCAGGACCTCTTGCTAATTACCAGCATATGTGTGGGTAAGACTCCTCATGGGTCCTCACCAGCTGGTGAGAGAACCAAAGCTAAACAGGGCTGTAGCTGAATTCTCAGGTTGGAGAGCTCTATAACTAGGACCATGGTTGACAAATCAGTAGTCTGAGTATGTGCTTGACTTCTCAAAATGGCTCTCCTTTTCTTAGATTTTGCCGTAGTTTCACAGTCTCCTACCTGGATTCCACAACTTCCACAAAGGCACTTTTTGTCCGTGGATTGCTATTGTCAAGCAGGGTAATGAACAAAAAATGTCTTATTAGGTCATTTTGTTAACATCAGTCCTCTAAGATTTATCTAGTATGGACAAAATACATTTGTAGATGTCTTCATATTTAAGGTATTATGAAATTCCTGGGATTAGATCAAATTGCTTATGATTTATTATTCTTGTTTTATTTCCCAAATTGGTTTATTACAGTTTATCAAGGATTTTGGCTTTTATATTTACTAATGAGGTAATTCTGGTGGCTTCCATATACATATATAGAGCACATACTGAAGTTTGAATCAAGTATCCCTTTCAATCCTTTCTTTCTTGCCTTAACTCGAGACTAGAAAGCTAAACCAGTCTATTTCCCAGCCTCTTTGCAACTATGAATGGACATAAGACTTTATGATTTTTTGACAAATAAACAGAAGTCTGAAAATCCCTTTGATTTCCTATATAATAAATTTCCTCTTCTTCCATTTTCTTCTCCTGTCCCACATGGATAGACACCTTCCAAGAATGCAGATATGCAGTCTGGATCTGGTGACCACCTTATGATCACCAGGGAAAGATCAAAAGAATCTTATAGTCCTTACACCTGACATTCTTGAATAGCTAAACCAATACTGATTTTAGAAATGATTTCAGGATTCCTAATTTGTAATAGTAAATAAATCTCTAATTTTTAAGTCACTGTATATAGTGGGGTTTCTTAGTACTGTTAGCTGAGTGGGATATGAACTAATACTCAAAATTTGATAGATCTTGGAATTAAATTTTGTTTTTGAAAAAAATGAGATGCTATTTAATGGTTTAATGGGTGAAACAGTTTTATAAAATATGGGAATGTATAAAAGTACTAATTTATAACTCCAGTATGTTTGCTTCCTTTTCTGAAAGTAATTTTTAACGTAACGTAATTTTAACTTAAGCACCTAGAGTACAGGGATTTATTTTATTTACTGATTTATCCCAAACCTAAAAATAATGCCTTCCACGTAATAATTGTTAAATAATATTTGTTGAGTGAGTTTCTTGGTGCAAGCTGCTGCCGTCCCTTGGAGTCAATTGGTGATTTTTACTCTTCTAAAATATCATCAGTTTTATTATAATTTGAAATGTATTAAGATTGAATTGTTTATAGTGGTATCTGCTCTTGAAAATCCTCCCTTGCATCTATTTATCTCCTTTCTGATGCCAAGACCTAATTACTGACTTTAACTGTTTGATTAAGTTAGCGAGAGACCTTTTTTCAATTTTATTAGTGTTTCTCTTTTCCCAGAGGATGAGATCTTAGATATACTTAACTGTCTTTTCTTTTTTCTGATTTCTTATTACGTAATTCTGGATTTGGTACTGCTTCATACTTTACAAAGTTTTGCTCGTTAGGTTTTTGTTTGTTTTATAATCATTTCCTAGCTTTGTGGAGAAACAACTAATTTTATTTATTTCCATTCCTTCTTCATGATGAAAGAAGATCAGGTTGGCAAAAAAAAAAAATAAGCATTCTTACTATAGCATTCCTGAAAAATACAATTAAAAACTAAATATAATGCCCCACTAACAACAGTCACAGTTAGCACCCAGATTTTGTGTTTTAATACCAGTCCCCAATAAAAGGAACCAGAGCTTCTTGGAGAAATGACTGATTCTGCAGAGTGGGCAGGAAATATATAAGATGTCTACAAAGTAAGAAAGTGCTCAAAAAGAAAAATGTACACTGAGTGGCGAATGTCAAAGAAACACATGTGCTGTAGGCTAAAGTTTGAGCAGTTTGAGCAACAAAATAAAGGAATATTAGGTTATAACCAATGTATAAAATGAATGCACAGAGTCCATATTGATGTTAATAACTGATTGAATAAGTTCATTCATAAGTAGGGAGGAGAGAACTCTCCCATGCAGAAGAATTCCAAATTATTTCAGTGGTTGCAATGGAAAGTGAGCCTAACTCCTCTCTTCTTAAATATGGACTGTGCCTTAGTGACTTCATTACAAAGAGCACGGGGTAGAAAGGAGGGTGAGGGGAAGTGTTTTAAAATGAACAAAACTGACAAATACTGCCTTAGCCTGGAGATCAAGGTCAACATCAAAAATTATGACTAATATTAGTAGTATAAACATTTCCTATGATGTGATGAGGGTGGGACTTTATCTCTGTGGCCTTCCTCCAAAAATCCTGTAAGCCCAGCCTAAACATGAAAAAAAAAATTAGACATGTCCCAGTAGAGAGGCATTGTACAAAATACCTAAAACCCCTGAAAACTTTTAAGGTCATCAGAAATAAGAAAGTCTGAGAACCTGTCACAGTCAAGACTCTAAGACACAACAACTAAATGTAATGTGGTATCCTAGATGGGACCTTAGAACAGAAAAAGAACATTAGCCAAATAATAAGGAAATTTGAATAAATTATGGACTTCAGTTATAATAAGAATGTATCAATATTGGTTCTCTAATTACAAAACATACTGATGTAAGATATTAAAATGAAAGAAAGGGTGCAGAGTAAGATATATTCATTATCTTCCCAATTTTTAATAACTAAAATTGTTTTAGAAACAATGTCTATTTTTTAAAAAGTAGGGAGAAACTGCGAAAGAGATCTTTCTACTTAACAGAGTATATACATTAAAAACACACCTAATACTCACAAAAGTTGTCAAGTGTTAGGCCACAAAGATAATCTCAGTAAATCCCAAAAGGACCAAATTATCTGACCATATTGTAAAAACTGAATAATAAAACAAGTATAATTTTATGAAAATATATATTCTTCCAGAAAAAGAAAAAATACTGTTCCTTCAAAAATTTTAAGGATTTAAATTTTAAGGATTTAAAAAAAATTCTAATAAATCAAAGCTGAAATTACAAATTATAAGTAACAATGACATGAGAATATGGTAAGTCAAATTACAGAACTGAGGTAAAAATATACACAGGAAAACTTATAGTTAAAATACATTATTTCAACCTTTAACACAGGAGCTAGATTTTAAAAAAGTGAAATGAAGGTATCAGTGAAGATAAAAGCAAATATTAAAATAAGTGAACAAAAAGAGAAAAGTAAATCAAAAAACAAAAGTTTGTTCTTTAAAATAACCAATAATATAGTCAAAATTTTGGCAGACATGATGTCTAGGAAGACAGAAAAAGATTAACACTATTAGTAGTGAGAGAGAAGATATACTTTCAAAGTCTTCCTATAGTCTAATACACTTTCATTTGAAAACTTTGAAGAGGGAGGGAGGGGAAGGGGGCCAGAGAGATAGATTGAGATTGATTAAAGACAGGATGCCCTTGAGCATGTTAATAGGTTGATTTGGAAGAAGAAGCCAGTAAATAGAGGAAAGCTGAAAGGCTGAATTTAAGAAGGATGCTATTGCTAAAGTGTTCTAGAAGAAATGGAAGGGCATATTCTAAAGAGTGGAGCACTGAATAGTTAATGGGCTGACTCCATAGAGAAGGAAATAAGAATGAGAGATTTCAGGATAAATTGAAAAGCTCAAACTTGCTCACATAAATTTTCCCTATGAACTAGTTGTGAAATAAGATGTTACTGACTCTGAGTGTGAGTAAAAGGCTGAAAAGCTTAGAGGTTGAACTTGGCCTTTTGGAATTCAGTGGTGACCTTGGAGGCAAGTGGCCATGGAATGATGGTGACCCAGCAATCAGTGAGTGACGAATAACTGGGGTGTGAGAATGTGACCATGAGTACAGATTATACTTTGAAAGATCAAGACTGAAAGAAGATAAATGAAATAGAGTGGCAGATTGATTTCAAAAGAAAGCCCTTCAAATTTTTAAACAATTTCTCAGTATTCAAGAATCACCATACACTGGGAAAGAGGATGTGTCATTGGCTGACATGTGATGCAATTTGTTGTTTTGTTTGTTAATGAGACATCAGGCACTGCATTGTATGTGCACAATCAACTACAAATTACCTATCTCTCATTCAAAGGAAAGAAAATTGGCACCAAAACTCGAGCAAGTACGTAAATGTAAAAGCTAAGGGTTTCTGAACTTTCCATTCAGATAAAGATTTTTCTTAAAAAAAATAAAAAACAAAAACAAAAAAAAACATTGTGTTGAATGAAGCTCCCCATTTTCCATAATAATCACTTCCATTTTACTCTGCTCCACAATCTATAAAATGGGCATGTTTGTATAGACAAACATGAGAGTGGAGTGGGAGGAATCAAAGAGCACAAAATAGACTTTTGCCACTTATATCTTGGAGTTTCAATTGAGCAAGGGACCTGGCTAGCAGGTCTAAATGCAGCCCTTTGTAACTTCCCACTAAAAAGCCTATGAAGACACAGTTCTGGGAGAAAAAGAAGACAAAATTGCATCAACTAGGATTGAAAATCAATCTATCATGAAGATATTAAAAGAATAAAATTTGATGGGGCAGCCCAAACAAACTTTGTTGTCAGAAATAGAGAAAATTTTGTGGCAGTGTTAAAAAAAAAAATGGGAAAATGTGACCTTTCTCCCCTACCAGGTGTGTATCAGGAAATCTGAACTGCTTTATCTGTGCAGCGTTGGGGGTGGAGGGTGATTTTACAGGGACATCTGCAATGTGTCCCTCACTTAACCCCACATCTCCACCTGCCTTTAAATAGAATCTCCCTTCTTAAAGTCCATAATTTCTTAAAAGCAATAGTTCATAACTGTATGACAAAGGCTAATTATAGTGAATAAATCCTGAAAGATATGTCCGTAGAAGTCAATTGAAAGGTCGTTGAAATGCCAGACAGTATAGTCTCAAGACTGCCCCCTAGTCCCACAGAGTCACGAGATGGATTAATGATGCTGGGAGTTGCCATCTTAAAATGTTCTCCAGTGGTAGCAGGTGAGAAGGGGCTGCCCCCAGCATGCAGCAGAGCAAAGGAACAATGAAAGCAACATGTTAGGGTTCTGAAGTTTCCCTGCCTCAGTGCTGTGGGAAGAGGTGGAATGGGAGGGTAGTGCTTCCAGAGACTGTGCTGTTGTGCTGTGAATGTGCCATACTTAAGAATCAAGAGGCATTGTGGGGATTGGCATTGTGGATGGTCCTTCTGCATGTGAAAGAGGAGGCTGTCTGGAGTCAAGTAAGTGAGCACCCTGAATGGAAAGTGCCAAATGTGCAATTGAAAATGTTTTTTCTTGCTGCAGAGGAGGCATCTCTGGCAAAATATTGGGAACTGATCACAAGGCTTGATTTATGCCCTTTCTGTGTATGTCTGATCCCTACCAAGATGGTGGCAGTGTCAATAGAGGAAGACTGGATTCAAGAAATATTCAGAAGAAATAGTCTACAGAACGTGACACTGTGCATGGACATTGTAGCCTTTCTGTAGGGTTGAACCTTGAGAGGGTCAGCAAGCCAAATGATTAACCTGCGTAACAATAGACGCCAACAATGCTCAGCAAAAGCCCTGGAACCCTGGTATTCACATGGTACAGCCCAGGAAGGAAGGTCTAAAAAATATTTGTTAGAGCAATTAAAAAGAAAAACAAAGCATAACTTGAACTCTCAATACAAGTGAACGCTTTTAGACTTACTATTTAGACAGATTTTTTAAAAATCACATGCTACTCGTGCTTTTTTCCCTAACAATGAAAGTAATATGTGCTTATTGTTAAAAAAAAATTCTGGAGAATTGCTGAAAAAATATGAAGGCAACAATAATGTTTCAGGTGTCTGGAACAGGGTTTCTTAGTATCAACACTACTGACATATTTGGCTAGTTCACTCTTCCTTGTCCTGTGCGGCTCTCCTACGCATGGTGGGATGTTAAGCAGCAGCCCTGGCCTTTTCCCACTGAACATCAACAGCATCCGCACACCATTCATCACATCCCAGTTTCTCCAAACACTGTCAGATGTCCCTTGACTGGCAAAATCACCCCAGCTGCGAATCACTGTTCTAACATATATTTGTTTAAACGCTTTGGTCTTTATACTTTTATAGTATAGATTTTTAAAATTATATAGTTTAGGCTCCTGCCTTAATTTCCTGACAATACATCAGGAATCTCTTATACGCTTATGGATATGAAGTGGTTTATTGAATCACCCCCACCCACCCACACCCCCAGTGTTAGCAATTTAAGTTATTCCCAGTTTCACACCATCACAAAGCTGTGGTGACCATCTTTGCACATAAATCATTTCCTCTAACTCTGATGATTTCTCTAGGAGATATACTGTTGAATAGAAATAACAACCCAAACTGCACTAATGTCTTTAAAATGCACACGCTCAGTGCGAGTACAACGTGCCAGTGGACCATGCAGGGTAGGGACACAGTGCCCGCTATATGAATTACTGCCTCTCGAAGCATCCGCTCCTGAAGACAAATGACATTCCTTGAGCTAGATTTTTTTTCTTAAATCTGCTGTGACCAAATTAATCAAAAACATAATGGATGGAATTTATCAATTTTAGTTTTTTGTCCAATAAATATTTCTTGTTCTTAAGAACCTGCCTCTGCTTGCCAATAATTAGTCCTAGCAAGTAACAAATGAACAATTAAGAAATTGGTTTTCACTAGGGACATAAGAAATGTGTTTTCATTATACAAGTAAATATGCACACATTTTATGGCTCATGTATTCAAATTGATCAAATCTAAGGTATTCTGAGAAGTCAGGATGCTTCCTTGTTCTGGGTGCTCCTGACACTGGAACAAATTAGACACTGTCCATATAAATCTTTTGACTTGGCATCCATTTCACTGATGTCCTGGCACTCACCCATGCAGGGCTACATCTCATGGGAAAGAAACCAGTACAAGGAGCAGACCCTGGGGAAGGTCAATGCAAGGTGAGGAGCTGCCTCAATCAAGTGTCCATGCTGTTGTCATATGGTCATTCACAAAGGCTGGTGGGTGAGAGTAAATGGCATTTCTAATAGGCATTTGGTCTTACATGGAATTTTGTGGATTACAGTCCAAAATATTCTTTCTAAAAAATGAGATTCAAGAGTCAGGGTTTTTTATATTTTCCATATATTCTATTTACCTACATGTATGCACAGATATATACTATAACATGATGAAACCTTTTCCCTTACTGTCATTCCCAGTAAAAATACTTTAAAGACATTGCTGTAGAAGAAAGAGAGAGCAGCAGTATGTCAGTCTAGGTACCCCACCTAGACAGCAAAATAGACATGCAGGAGACTTATAGGTTGAAACAACTGAAGGAGAAAGGAAGGAGCAGAAGAAGGCAGAAAGAGGGTTCAGACTAAAAGAGAGAGGACAGGAAGGTATATTGGGGGAAAAGAAAAAAGAGTTTCAGACTGAAGAATAGCTCTGTGATACTCTTGGCTAAGCTTGTAGGGACACCAGAACGAATTTTGTCCTTGAGAGAAATCCCGCGTTGGACAAGAATGATCCAACAAAAATGACCACCTACCTCACCCTGGGAGATTATGCTATAGATCAGCATGAATGGAAATGATGGCTGATTAAGTTCTGAAAAGTGGCTTTGGAGACTGTCCACCAACTACACTTCTTGCAGCAGGTGAAGGTAGAGGACACTTTGTCTCTGTGGGATCCTTCTCTGACATTGGCATTGGATTATAGGTTGGAGTCTACATAGAAGAGAGACTCTGTCATGTCCCAGCTTCCAGGCCAGAAATCAAGTGAGACCCCTAGGACACAAAATCTAAGGTGGCTCTTACTCCCAAGAGGCACTGGCAATAGTCCTAAGCCTGTGTTTTATTAAATGCTGTGTCCTGAGGCCACACCCTGATATCAGCCTTGCCTGACTATGTCATCTACTCGCTATAGGCCTCAAGCCAGTCACTTTCCTCTGTTTCCTCATCTGTAAATGGGGGTGAGAATAATGCACCCTACTCACAGGACTGTTGTGAGTTTTAAATGTGTTAATGAATATGAACTCTTTGGACAATGACTGGCACATAATAATGATGATGTCAGAGTTGACTGTTTATTGCCTTCTCTGTACTACATTTTATTTCAAATTTAAATTTTAAGTCATCACTCCCCTAACCCAAACATTTTTGGTTCAGCAGGTCTGGGTGGGATGTAGAGTGTGTCTTTGTAACACGCTCCTTTAATTATTCTCGTGCACACTTGGGTCTGAAACCATTGATCAGACTCTCCTCATCAAACACTCCCATCTTAGCACTCAGCCATTTGCTACTCATTTACCACAACATTATTCTAAGTATGAAGACTTGAATAATGAAGCCAAATGGTGCCAAATGTGCCTTCAGCCCAAAGAAAGCTGGGGGGAAGAACCTAGTGATGCAGCCTCCACTCTCAACAGAGTATGTCTTTGACCAGGTCAAAGTCATCTTATCTCTAGTCATTAGAAGTATTTAACCTAAGGTCCCTTTGCAACAGACATCCCTAAATTCTGCATAACTGTAGTCATCTGAACTGAAGTTTTCTGCCTTCTTCTCATACAATTCTCACCCATCCCATCTGACACTAAAACCATCTCTCTAGAGCCTCCTTGGGAGTGTAATCACTCAGCTATTCATGGGACTCGGGATCACGAAGAGAAGACAGTTTTATGAGTGGCACCTTCCTTTCACATGCAGAGATGCTCGGGTACCTGGCTGTGAATACCTCAAAACCTACTGGCATCAGGCCCCAACAGTACCCTCGCCCACTGCTTTGAGGTCTGTCATCCTTGAGACACAGCCTATGAGAAGCACACAGGTGTGATTTCAATAGAGGTTTGTGGGGGACAATAGCATCTGATTGGGATGTGATCCCACCCATGTCAGAAATCAGCTGCTGCATAATCAACTTTGCGTAGCGACAGTGCTACCTCACAGTTACTTCATGTTTTAAAGGAATCGGTTTAATGTGGAAAATACAAGCCAGAAAACTCGAGAAACTGAAATGTTCTGCCTGACTCTCAAAGAAGAGCTAAAGTCAGAATAAGAGCCATAGCATCTAATGCAGCCAAAGAGGAAGTTGTTGGGGCAGGGGATATATGTCAACCTGACCATTGATTCAAGTTGTCAGCCTGTCAGGTGTCACGGTGGGCCCAGTACTTATGGCCTGTTCATCACCCAGCCCAGAAAGGTGGTGCTGGTTGAGGCAGGCAGTGCTGCTACCATGAGTAGCTGTTGCTATGATTTACTGGTTACTGACTATGTGCCAGGCATAGCATTACATGCACAGCTCTCATGTAACCATCATGATAGCCTCACGAGGTGGGTATTAACTGGGGGAAAACTAGCTAAAATGTACAAGACCTCATGACCCAGATGTCTTCTTTGTATTTGGATTCAGAACCTATTTGGAGGTGATAAGACAACTGGTTTGGGTATGATTTCTAATTCTTTGAATTATGCAAAGGAAAAATGAACCCCAGCATAGACTTGCATGACATGTTCGTATGAAAAGAAAAAGACTTCAAGAAAACAATGAAAGGAACATATGAACAGAATGAAGAAAATCAGGGAGACTGCAAACGCCAGTGTTGGTGCTGGCAAAAAGGAGTAAAGATTCTGCAGTAACCATCTGTGTTGATGTCAGTTTATCTTTGTATAGGTGATGTTAACCTCATCACTTGGTAAAAGTATGTCTGCTGGGTTTCACTTCTGCCACACTATGATTTTTCCTTTTATAATTAATAAGTATGGGCAGGGGAGGTATTTTAAGACTATGCCAATAGTCCTATTTATCAAAATTTCACCACTCATTTTAGCATTCGTCTGTGAGTCTTACCCACAGCAGTGGCTTTTCTATTTCCCTATTTGCTTCTATATTTGTTATTTAGAATTAAGAAAGATCTGTTCCTTCTCATTCATTCACTGGTTTGTTAACTATATAAGTTCAGGTTTATGGTTGTTCCTTTTATTCTGTGGGGTATAATATTGTTATTTATGTTTTGTCTAGATGTTCTGACTAAAACCTTTGGGAACTCCTTTGGCCTGGTTCCTATGCCCATGTCTTCATTCTTTGAGTATTGCCTTGTTTAATGGCAAACAACATGCTCCAAATTCAACTTGTGTTTTTTCTGCCCCATCCTGGAATAAACCACCAAGGAGCCCTTGGTCCTTTTTTTTTTAAAAGAATGATGTTTAGAAACCAAGATCTGTATATTTGTGCCCTCACTGATTCTTAGACGTCATTGTTTCTAGGCCCTCTCAGGTCTCAGGAAATGTAAGTTTTGTGTGTGTGTGTGTTATATGCATCTATAGATTGTGCATACACAAACATCTGTTCTTTCCTGTGACTATCTGGATATGTATTTAAAAACCATGAATTCATACTTGGTGTTCCTGTTTCAACTAAACACTATAGGAGTCATTTTAGTCCCCTCATGTATTTTAAGGGATTCTTTAAAAGAAATTTGAATTACCCTTATGATTAACATAAATCTGAGACATTCCCCAGGGGAGGAGGAGGAAGAAGGAACAAAATGGGTGCAAAGAACACAAGAGACTATGGTGATGGTGCATGGGTGCATTGGTGATGGGAATTTCATGGGGATGAGAAATATACACTGTACAAAAATGAAAAACAAAGTATATATTTATAATTTTAAAAATTAACATAATAAAATTAAGGGATAGTATATTAACCAGTTCAACATAGTTAGTCAGTCACCAACATTGGGAAAAGCATAAGAGATGCAAATAGGAATGAGGCATGTACCCTACTTTTAAGGAATTTTATAATATTACAGTGTATAATGAAGCAGAAAGTCAGTATTACCCAGGAGAAGCAACTAAGTAGTAATATGACGAGATAGGAAGATTTGACAGTTATTCATGATCTTACTAGCTAATATTCTCTAAGTGCTTTTGAGTTATTCTGATAAGGAGATCTCAGGAGTTACCAGTACTCTGAAGATTACTTTTATTGCTTCATTTTATTAGAGCAATAGATTCTTTGTTATTGGTCATGAAATTTAGCTGCTCTTGAATATACAAGAAGACAGCAAAGAACTTCTGAAAGCTCTTAATTTAAATTTGCTGAAGTGTGGCAAGAGAAAACCCATTAATGGTGTCTTGATGTTTTCATAACTTGTTCATACCATAGCCATCTCACCCCCTGGTGGTTAATTTTGTAAGACTCTATATTCTGGTAACCAGCTCAAAAGGATGAAAGGAATCTCGTGTGCACATTAATGATTGTGATGATTTCCACGACCAGTTCATACAACTGGTAATGAAAGTCAGGCTGTGAACTTCTTGTATTTTGGGGTATGGGAAGAGTCTTTCTGCAAGGGTCTTGTTTAAGAGTAACATAGACAATCGTTTGGACTTTGCTCTCAAATATCTCCTAAACTGCTACTGAAAATTCAACTGCTAGCAGAAAACAGGAGAACTTTTATCCTGTCTTTTCTTTTGTTAAATGCAAGAATTTAAGAACTCCAGGCAGGAAGCTATAATCAATTTAGGTTTTGTCAATAAACGTGTATTGAGTACCTTCCATAGACCAATATTATGCTAAGCTAGGAGCACACAATTGATTAACATGCACTCCTTGATTTAAGGAGCACATAATCTAAGAAATGATTTCTTAAAGCCAGCCCAACAGATTGTAACTGAGGTCATTGTTAAATAAAAACAATGATTCTTGGACTTCATCCCAAACATTCTAGTTCTATGTTATTTTGCTATGTAGTCTGAATTAGGATTCACAAGTCTAAAGAATCTAAGGCCTACAAAAATAAATTATTATAATATAGTATTGTAAATTCTACAATAAAGCATCTATAAAATGCAGTGGAGACTAGTAATTAACACTGACTGGAAAAACAAAGTGGAAAATCCACAGGTTAGATGCATTATTTACACTGAGCAGTGATGGATGAGTGGAGTTCATTTGGTAGCCCAGAGTGAGGGAGAGAAGGGCATCTGCACACAGAGGAAAGCTTGGGAACAGATGGAAAATATTTGGCATGTTCAGCGGGCAATTGATTGACTAAGGTGACTACATAGGATACAGAAGAGATGCAAGCAAAGGGGACAAAACTATGGGAGAATTAACTAAAAGACCACGATAGACAGGAAAAAATGCATTGAGCTATTCATTTAAATGTAAATATATCCATTTGTTTATTCATTCACTTATCTATATTGAGCACCCAAGGCATTTACAATAAGTATTTTGTCAGATAAGGGCCTCAGGACAGAATAGGGAAGATTGGAGGCTTGGAGCATACACAGGAAGAAAAAGTGAGATACTCAAAGAGATGACCTAATTCAGTGTTTAAATTCGAATCACTGAAAGTATTGGGATTAGAGGCTCAATACTGGAGCTTCATCACATGTAGCTAATTTTCATTTGAATATGGGAACTATTATGTGAAAGTCATCTGTAACTACATATTGTTACACAGATATTTAGATTGCTACATAGTCATACAAAAATAGTGACAAGTAAGGGAAGATTGGTATCAAGACCAGTGTAAGGCAGGAAAGGGTTTAGTCCTGTCAGGTAGTTTAGATTCTCCATGACCTTGGTACAAGTAGGAGTTGCTAGTCAGTATATGTTGTCAGAAGAAGCAGCTTCTAGTCTGTCTTTTGGTTCCTTAATGCTCTATCACAAAAGCCTCCCACTGGGGGTCTCAAACCATAGACTCTGATTCTACCCAGAAATGTCATTTGCTCTTAAGTGAGAGATTTCAGGCGGGGGATTTATTCTGCTAAACATTTTTTCTTTCTTTTCTTTTTTCTTGTATTGTGTTCTGTTTTCTGATTTGGACTATTTGGAAGTTCGCTGGCTTGTTACCCTTTTTTGTTACTGTTTTTCTTTGTTTGCTTCATTTAGCTATTTTTCTTTGTGGGGAGACCTTACTGATGTGACTGATGACCAGTCTGTCCTCTGTATTTAAAAGTTTGGCTTTGTTTTATTTTGTTTTGGGCTTTTATATTCCATAGAAATCATACAATATTTGTCTTTGACTTATTTCACTGAACATAATACCCTCAATGATGTAGTAAGTGGCAGTATTTTGTTCTTCTTAATGAGTAATATTCCATGTATATAAACTGCTTTTATTTCTTCATTCATCTGTCAAATCATGACAAGGAAATAATCCTACATGCATCGTGCAGAAGGACTCATTGTGGGCTGACGTGAGACCCTCAGAGTATATACAGTGAAGACTGAGCGTGTGGAAGAAGTTCTCAGGGCCAGAGAGCAGCAGATAGCCTCCCGAGGCTCATAGTGTTCTACTTGTACTGCTTGTCCATTGAGGCCATTGCAAGGTTTTGACCAGAGAAATGATATATTGCGTTTCTATTTTTTAGCAGATTAAGAGACTTAGACATTTTCTAACCAGTGTACAGTACCAGCTCTGCTCAACTAAAGGTTGAACCCCGGCTTTCACTCAGCTTTGTCTGTCACCCTCATATCACATGTACCAAACTGAGCTGCTTCTGCTTAAATCCGTAAAGGCAAGAAAACCAAACAGGGGAAGGAAAACTATTGTTGATTTCACCCTCAGAGATGGCTTGGCTTTTGTTAAGAGACCTGGACTAGGATAGTGGAAGTAGAAATGGAATAAAGAAGATAGAGTTCCCCAATATGTTGAAGGTACAGTGATGAGGATTTAGTGTTGGACTGGATGTTTGAATTAGCTATCTCCAGGTGGTAGAATTGGAAGATAGTTCTCAGCTGTCTTTTTTTTTCTTTTACACATTTTATAATTTTTCTACAATGAACATTAAATCAATACTTTAAAAAAAACTGAAAAAAAAATTCTTCCCAAATACACCCCCCCCCAAAAAAAAAAAGGTAACTAGATTATGAACTAGGTCCTGGAGAAACAACTTCCAAATAAAAAGTCTTCAAAAGTAAAGCAAAACAGATGAACCAGGAACAAGACCAGCTCCTGGCATATGACAGCTGTAGCTCTGTGTTTGGCTAAGGCAGTAGTTCTCAGATTTTTTTTCTTTCAGCACTGGAATTCCTTGTTTAAATGCAATCTACATGAAGGTCATGTATATAACAGAGATCACAGGAGCACTGGTATATGAGCCCCTGGTTCACTTATTCCTGAGGTCACCCTCCCCACCTCATGCCTTTCAGGATCAAAAGCCAAGGCACCTCTCAGGGCGAAATCAACAATAGTTTTCCTTCCCCTGTTTGGTTTTCTTGCCTTTACAGATTTAAGCAGAAGCAGCTCAGTTTGGTACTTATTATATGTGGATGACAGACAAAGCTGAGTGAAAGCCGGGGTTGAACCTTTAGTCGAGCACAGCCATTACTGTGTACTGGTTAGAATAAATGTATTTTGAAGTCAAAGAAGCACTGACTTAAAAGATGCCTTAGATGGGAAAACAAGAAGTCTTCTCTTTCTTGCAAGGAAATAAAGGGCAAATGAGAGATAACAACCTACTTTTAAGCAAAATATTCACCCTAGGTTAGGTTTAAACTGTATGTTTCTTTCATCTTCTGTCTGAATCCAGGGCATTGCTAAGAACACCAAAGCAGGTCACTAAGCTTAATCAGTAGGGCCAGTCCTGGAGGCAAATGGACTGTGCCCTGTGCCCCGTGCCCCAGTGGGATCACTAACCCCTGTTACCACGCAATGAGGAGATATAATTATTCCTACCAGGTAGACTTTGCAGGCCAGCTCTACGAGTTTGTGAATATCTTTTAGTCTAGTTTATCTTAGAAGAGAACAGATCAAGAATGCATTTTCCACCCTTCCCTCCTCCCCCCTCTCCATCCTCCTTGGGGTTTCTGGATTTGCCACAAAGAACATCAGTCTGTCTTTTTTTTTTTTTTGTAACTAAAGAGGTGAGCTTTCAAAATTTACCTCATTCATCTGTAGAGGCTTGGATAAACAATCTGGGAAAGCCACATAATGAAATAGTATAAAACTATAAAAAGGAAGAAACTATTTAGACATATATCAACTTGAGTTAATCTCAAAGACACTATGCTGATTGAGGGAAGTCAGTCTTGAAAAGTTACATACTGTTAAGACATAGTTTATATAACAGTCTCAAAAATACAAGCTGTAGTGATGGAGAACATAGTGTTTGCCAGGATTATGGGTAGACTGAGAATGTGATTATAAAGGGAGAGCATGACGTAATTTAGTGGATTCTGGAACTGTTCCAGATTCTTATTATTGTAATGGTTACACAAACTTATCCATGCAGTAAAATTCATAAAACTTTTAAATAGCTTTCAAAAGAAAAGGATTCATTTTACTGTTACTTCTTAAAACAAAAAATTTTAACTAATTTTTGAAAACTCTCAGCTATAAGGAGAAAATAGAAATGGTTGATCTATAATAAAGAGAGAAAATAGAGGATTATAACTGCTCAGAAGAGAGAAGAAAACCAGAGTTCTTTTGAGCCCAGTTTTTCCACAAGTTACATTTCATTCTTGGGTTTCACGGGCAATATTATACTCTTATAATAAATCCCCCTTTTGTGTTTTGGCTCAGCAGGCTGTTTCATTAACAATTCAGAATCCTAACTAATTCAGTAAGGAATGGCTGGTTCAATTTTGCCTTAATTGTTCTGCAGCTGGACGGTAACTCTCCTCACTACCAGCGTACGAGTGAGGAGAGACGAGTGAGGAGAGACGTGCTATGTGGATAGTATCACTTCAGCATTCAAAGGTTTCACCTCATGGATAATAAAGCCCACATTCCAAATTCCTGACCCAGTAAGTCCTAACTCTTGCCAAAAACTCTTTCTCCCTAAGGTTGCCACATCATGTTGTAAATGCTCATTAAATCTAAGAAACGTTTAGTGGCATTTATTGTCAGACAGAGTTTAGTTGACTTTATGGGGCTAGTTTCCACAAAGCATTCCAGGAAAAATTCCAAGTTGGTAGCTTGCTGGTAGTTTCCTTCCGCGGTCAGGGGTGTCAAATAAATATCCACACCAACTCTCCTTCTTCTCTAATCCCCCAAAGTGACAAATATCTGGGGTATCCAACTAGTTACTTTTCATGGAAATCTATTCTGTCTCACTTCTGATATAAGAGTCAAATCTTTATTCAAGACCACAGTTCTTCCCATTTTTACAGGGGATAAAAGAGGAAAGTGGGGCATTCATACAACAAACATTAATAATTTTTTGCCTTCAGTGTGGTCAGTGAGTTTCTAAGAAATTAAGATCAGTGAAATGATGGCCACAGAGAGAGAGCTATATGGGGAAGTAGACTTTCCAGTAAATATCTACCTACTAGCAGTGGACTGATGTCCCAATATGATACCCAGGAAATGGTGTAGAGGTGGCATAGTGCAGCTCCTGGGCGACAGTGACACATGGGTTTTGAAAGGTGAGAAAGGGTTTACCGTGCTTCCAAGTGGAGAAGGCTGTGTAGACTGAGGACACACATAGTCTAAAGGGGTATGAGCTGTGAGTTAAACTGGGGAGACTCAATGGAGTCTGGTGCATGAACAGACAAGCAAGAAAAAAATAAAAAGTCTGGTTTGTCCTGAGGGGGATGAGCAACTGGGTAGAATTTTAAGCAAACAAATGACATACACAGGTTAACATTTTAGAAACGTCATTTTTATGGCGATGTGGAGAACTGATGAAACACAGACTGAGTCAGATAGAAGGAAGGTAAATTAGGAGCTTAAGGCTGTAATCCCGGTGAAAGAATCCAGTGGTCATGAGGGAATAGTTGGGAGGATAAATTTAGAAGAGAGAATGAATAGCTCACGGTGATGATTAGGGTGTGGGACTGAAAAAAAAATAAAACATGCAGGAAGCCACTCACATTTATGATTTGGCTCACAGGTGGCAGAGTGGATGGTGTCAAGAAACAAGAGGAAACACAGAAAGAGCTAAGTGGAGAAAGGTCAGGTGAGGACGAGAAATCTTGAATCAAGAGAGAGGTGTATTTTCCTTTTTTCAGGGCAAAATGAATCAGCAGGGAGGCCTGGTGTTGAAACAGGAATTTTATATTGTCAGCCTAACAATGCCTTTTACATATTGTTTTATCTCTTGTAATTCATGTAGTACAAGTAAAGAACGGGGAACTCAAAGAGACATGCTGAGGAGCCTGGGGAATCTTTAGCAGACTGGGAAATAAGGCTCTCTCATCCATCTCCCTCACAGGCAGCCAGGGAGATAGAGGGGTGAGGCCCCCTGTGGATGCACAGTGCACAAAGTTGAAGGCAAACTGATGAAATGGGCTGATGACGCCAAGCTCAAAGGGCTGGTTTTCGATGCAGCTCTCTAATCACCATCTGTGCATAATATCAGGTTTGGAAAAAGTCAGAACCTTTCAGTGGGAAAGATAAAGTTCCTATCAATGATAAAATTTTCTCTTGGTCACCGAGACTTGGTATAACATCAAGATAATCGTGGTTTTTTTTATTGAATTCCATTCTTCAATCAAAAAATAAGAGATGGGCTTATAGGTGCCTTATTGCTCCTTATAAAAGCAGAAAGACAAGAGTAGCAGTTCTGATAGATAGATAGACAGACAGACAGACAGATAGACAGACAGATAGACATTTTATTTTAAAGACTGATCTTGCAAAACAATTTCTGTGCTCAGGCTTCTAGGTTAATCTGTAAAATGCCCTCATCCATTGAGTTGTATAAATACCTAGAGTATTTATTTTTCATCTAACTCATGACCTTTAATGCCCATATTACACATTTAATGCATTTAATACATTCAATGCACAAATACTACATAATCTGATAAAATGTGATTACAAAAAGAAAAAGTGCAATACTTCAGAAAGAGTCAAAAAAGACAAATTGCTAAAAAAAAAAAAATAGGTTCACTGAGACAACTATATATAACCAAAAAGAAAAAGAACATCTAGCAAAAATATATATAAAATTTCTCTGGCAAGTGTCTTTTCATTCTCTTTCCATTTTATAGAAACTGAAACTGGCTATCACAGATGATGCATCAGGGAGTGAGGTTGAACTTTAACCACAGGTGCTAAGATTTTTAAAAGCTATCATTTTATATCAAAGATTGCCATATTAAAATATTTAAGTTTTAAGTTCACTTAAAATGTTTGATCATTTTGCAATTTACATTTTTTGTCCTTTACCTTAACCAACATTTTGATTACCTGTCTACCTGCTGGTCCCCATGACAACCAAAGAGAGCATCTGCTCAAATAATTTCACTCATATAGCCTTGGTTATTATCAAAATACTTATTTCAATATAGTAAGTATACAAGTCTCCTGTTTATCTGACTGCTTATTGGTTCACCTCCCTGCCCCCCACCGCCTCAAGTCTCTTTCCCTTTTTGCTTATAAGCTCTCAGTGAGCCCAGCACAGCCCACAAGTAGAGTTTACCCCTAATTGCTTCTTAGCACACCATCACTAATCAATCCCTGAAGGCTGTGTGTATGACAGAGAGAGAGGGGACTCATCTCTCAAGAACACTTCTCATCTGTGCGGTTTTCTTCTCCTGCAGGCCGCTGTAGACTCTTTCCTCGATTACTGTCAGGAATTCCTAATTGATCCCTCTGCTTCAAGTCGGTTCCAATTCAATCACTCTCCTTCCCAGAAAGTGACCTTCAGAACTTAAGTGTGCTCAAGTGAATCCCTGGATGAGTTTCTTGATTAAAAATCTATCATTTCCCTTTGTTCATATAATCAAGTCCAAACTCCTTAACATGATTACCAGTTTCCATGGGGGTCTACCTCTAATTGTGGCCCCCATCTCAATAGCACACTTCCTTTTCACAAGCTAAACTGCAGCCGAATAAATCTCCTTCCCTTCTGCAGAGACAAGAGACTTGCTCTCACCTTTAAGTAAACTTGTGTTTCTTCTTCTCCTGCCTGCCCCACCCTACTTCCCACAAAAGTGTCATGTTTTGGATGATTTCTACTCATACCTGTAATTCTCAGTACAGGCATTGCTTTTGCTACAGGGCAGCAAGGGGCACTAAAACTGGCCCAGGACACTGCCCAAGTAGTTTACCCATCGCTGTCTGTGTTCTTCACCCATGCACACGACAGCAAGACTGCTAAGGCTCATAGTGTTACAGGGCATGGAGGGGCACCTCAGAACCCCCAAAACTGCCCACTCTAAATAGGTTCTGCCATATATTGCATTAAGACAAAACACAGAAGACCTTTAATACAATTAGTGAACAATACAGAAAAGACAAAGAATATAGTTACTACATCAAGCATCCAAAGTTATCCATCCCCTCGTGGGCAAAAGTCAGAAACAGACAAGTCTGGGAGGAAAAGAGCAAAATTAAAATCAACCTAAGGAGAACAACATTAAGGGAATTTATTAACAAACCAGGGGCAAACAAGAGTTACTACTGAGGCCAAAAATGGCCTTTCCTCACCCAAAGTCGTATCCAGTGTTTCTCAGTCCTGCACAGAAGCAGTTAAAAGGGTCTCTTCCTACCACTGTGAGGACCTGGAGTGCCTCTCCCAAACAATAGGCCACACGTCTAAGATGGTGTCTTCTTGCCATGGGGACACACAGCAGCTAGACTATAGGGCAGATTCCAACTCACGCAGACAATAGATACAACAGGAGATGCTCCATGAGCTGCCGGGACACCCCACCACAGCACCAGACATGTGACACTCAAATATAGCAGCAGCCGAACATCCCAGCAAGTGGCCATACTCACGCGTCTCAGCTAGACTCTTAGCTCCGGGTCTTCGCCTTCTTGCCAGGCCACAATAGCAGTAAAACTGGAAAAACAGTTTCAGTTGCTCAGCTACTTGCAAAGCCTCTGAACTTGCTTCTCAAAACAGCAGCTACAGCAGTCGAATGACAACCACACTCATGTATCTTGCCTTGCTCCCGGGTCTTCCCCTTCTCTGCCAGATGTAACAGCCTTCTCAAAGGTTGGTACGGTGGGTACCCAAATCCACTGACCCCCCCCCACCACCCACATTAAGACTCATGAGGAAGATGCCTCCCAAGCCCCCTTCTGTAATACCTTATATTACTATAAGTTTCCCTAGCCCCCTTTTTAGCATTTTCCCTGGGGTTATCTATCCTCACCAGCAACCCCCTTCATGGGACATGCCTGTACTAGTCTTTTGGCTTTAGCCACCGGTTACACTTTTACAAAACACCTCCAGGGACTCCCAATCCTCCCTCCAAAACAGTTCCCCAAATACCTTCCCTTCTGTGGCACTTGTCATTCTGTATTATGATTATCTGCTTATAAAGGCCAGCATGATGTCTCACTGCCATCCTCCCAACCGCTGATGAAGAGTGTTTTCTCAATAGAGGTGCGCTGAATGAGTGATTGAAGGACTGTGTTCCTCAACTAGCCCTGGTCTAACAATGGGACATGTTTTTCTGGGGAACTATCTCCCTCAGCTTTCTCAAAGCTTTACCTTCTTCATTGCTGTTAGAACTGAGTGCTCTGGTACTTAGTATGCTAGAATGAAGATTCTAACCCTAAGGGCTTGCAAAGGTAGCACATCCTGAAATTTCTCCTCACAACCTACCTTTCCTCCCTCACAGAAAGAGTAGGCTTCAGCTCCTTCTTTTGGCATATAGCTGAGTTAGTCAGAAACTGAAAACAAGTTTTTATCTTATAGCCCTATGATAAAACTATCTGTCATCAATACAGGAGGGAGCAGGAACTCATCTAACCCAAGGGATTACATTTCCTGTGAGAGGAAGTGAAACATTCTGTGTTGATTAAGTTATTTGGTGTGAACAAAAACCTACTGTGTACATGGCCACTGACCCACAGTCAAATAAAAATGAGGTCTCAAATACTCGAATACGTCTATGGATTAGATTGGGCATACTGATGAGAAGCCGAACAGTTTTTGTCATGCTAGGAGTTCAGTCATTATCACCCTGAAAATTTGTTATAAAGAGAACTAATCACCTAGTGATGAATCTAGGGACAAAATA
Organism: Galemys pyrenaicus; assembly: GCA_019455555.1. Classification (NCBI taxonomy): domain Eukaryota; kingdom Metazoa; phylum Chordata; class Mammalia; order Eulipotyphla; family Talpidae; genus Galemys; species Galemys pyrenaicus. The sequence goes on from JAGFMF010011626.1 coordinate 4,932,386, forward strand.
GCAAAGATGGGTTAATTTTCACTGACCAAACTCTAACTCAGGCCATCCTGTCTCTGTTCCATCAGCATACTAAACTTGTTTCACAACCATAGCCTTAGCTAATTTTTAAAAAATTAGTTGTCAAATTTTGAAATATATATTCAGAACAAATTCTCATTTATGCACCACAGTTATTACCTGGTAGAGCTGTGACTGTCTCCTTTTAATGGGTCTGTTCCTCTCCTATCCCCATGTATATACTTCAGTCACTCTCAGATTTGCCTGTCCCCTGTCAGCTTTAAAATTGTGACCCTTTGTCTCAGAATTCAGTGTAAAGTGAACACAAATAGACCTATTCAGCCTGTACCCTGTTCACTGCTCCAGCATCATTTCTTCTGCATCCCAGTATTCTAGTTACTCCTTAAGGGAAAACTGTCACAATATACCCTGCTTGTTCCTGTCTCTCAACTCATGAACATTCTGTTTCATCTACCTGGCTAATACCTGTTTATAAAAAATGAAAGAAATGAATTGTGGGGGAGGAAGAAGTCATGAAAAGTTATAAAACCTGCAGAATTCCCTCCCCCCCAAAGGCATTAGAAACATTCCTTGCTTCAGGAAAACACTTAGCAGCCATTCTGAACCCATGCATAGCCTGAATCTGCAACTGAATTGACTTTATAATAAATTCCACTATAGGACCTAGTTAAGGACACTTTGGCCTTGCCTGCTAGCTCTCCAGCAGCAGATTTTTCACAATGAAATGTTTCAATCGTTACCACAGAGGGTCAGGACCATGCTTGTCCAGCTGTTTTGGACACAAGATGAAGCAAACAAAGTGGGGCGGAGACTTAGTGATAGCTCATCCTAGGGCAAGATTCGCCATCTTGTTAGACTTCTTTTTAAATAGCCATAAATGATTTGTTTTTCAATATATAATGTAAAAATTCATATTCTGCATTTTAACTGTGGGTAGCAGTTGTGTGTCTGCCCAGCAGAGGGAGGTCTTTCACCTGCTTACAAGATACTATTCTTTACATAGTAATGCTCAGATTTACAGAGGAGGGAAGAATAACTTGAATGTCATGAGATGAAATCATGAAACTAGTGCTGCTTAAGGTTTGTTGGTGGTTTGGTCTATAGATATGTAGATATAGATAAAAACGGAAGGGGGAACAGAATGACACAGCATTTAAGCTCCTAAAGATCTTCACACAGTTCTCTTCAGTCCAGACAGCCTGGTTGGCAGAAAGAAATTCACATGTAGCCCAGTCTGAGGGCAGAATGGTCAGTGGCAGATAAGCGCCTCTACAGGAAGAAGTTGAAGCTAATGAGATGCAGAGTGTTTCTGCACTCAGGGATGGTGGTCAATTACATTCTTTTGTTATAGCATGTACCCCGTGGGTAAATCTCTTGAGTAACGATGTCTTGATTAGAATCCAGGATTCTGAACCTAACAGAACAACTCAGTCTTATGAAGAAAGGGCCCAGGAAAACGCAGTTCTTTTCGCCTAGTCATAGAATTGCTTTTTGCACTGGCTCCTGATGAATTATGCTAACCTCGTGGAGTCAAGTCAAGGTTTCTAATTTAAACAAGCCTAGTGGTTTTCCTAAACCTTTCCCCCCCTCCTTTTATTTTGACCCTCCTTTCAACCTTGCTTCTCTGATGGTGAATAAAGGTTAAGACAAAAATAGGCCCAAAGAAAAAACACACCCAGTAACAAGAATACTTTTTTAAATTGGTAGGTGCTAAAGACACAATGCTTTTCAAGGGCTTGTTTTCAAAAGTACTTGAGGGCTTCCCTGGTGGCATAAGGGCTTAGGTTGCAGCACTGTGGAGTTATTGGCAGCCCAGGTCAGGAAGGTAACCCATGGTGCAGCAGACCTCTCCTGTCTCGCCAGCTGCTCCCCTCAGCAGTGTATTTCAGCCTATCCTCCTGTTCTGCTCTCCACTCTGTCTACACACCTGTTGTTGTATGCATAAATATATAAATCTTTTTTTAAAAAAAGTATTTGAGAACCAACTCATTTGTATAGACTGAAATATGTAAAGAAAGCTAGGGAATGAAATAGCAGTACTGGCTAATACCTGTATAGTACAGTAGGTCCTCATTTAACATGACAGTAGGTTCTTGGAAACTGCAACCTTAAGCAAAAGGCTGTATGAGGAAAGCAGTCCACAAATAAACACCAGTTTCTTTCAACCACAGCCAGGATTGTTTTTTCCTCATCAACATTATAAGGAAATGACATTGAACAAAAGGAGGTTATTCAAGGACCTGCTGTACTTGCTACGCCCCAGTCTCTGTTCTGAGAATCTTTCTCCTCCTGCAGCATTAGCTCCTCAGCATCCTGCTGGTTCTGTTATTTCCATCTCCATTCTGTGGTTGGGGAAATTAAGGTACACACTAGTCAGTGGGCTGCCAGTAAGTGGTAGGGTCAGCATTTAGACCCAAGACTCTGTTCCTGATCTCTTAACTCTGGATCTTTAAGCCAGGACACTCCTCTAAACAGTGCTTCTTTAATTTGAATATCCACAAATGTAATGTTCTATCAAGACTAAAACTGCATTCTAACTCAACACTTAGAGTTGCATAAAGAAAACACCTAACGAGGGGTATCTTTTATTCTAGTTAAATTTGGTGTGGTAAAATAAGAGGGTCTGGGGCCTGCAAAGGTCTTAAAGGCTCTAACTCCTTAGGAAAGTGACATAGAGTCACAGGGAAGACTCATTGCTGACCCAGAGCCTCTGCGAAGGGGCCTTCTCTCACTCCACAGTCCAGTACCATCCTGGCTGATCACCCTAGACCAATGGTTGGCAAGCTCTTTCTGCAAAGGGCCAGATAGTAAATATCAGGTTGTTCATTTTGTTCTGTTGCAACTACTCAACTCTGCCATTGTAGTGCAAAAAGCAATATCAGATACTTGAACAAATGGGCTTGGCCTTGTGTTTATAAAACCTTATCTATGGACACTCATTTTCATGTGTTTCAAAATATACTGTTCTTTTCATTTGTTTCAACCATTTAAACTTGTGAAAAACTCATAAGCCCTAAAAAGACAGGCAGATAGGATTGGACCCTATCTGCTACCATAGAATGTCTAGTCCTGTCTTATTTGGAAATCATCAGGACAGGTGAGGTGATAGGTGATGAAGGGAGATGCTTATTTGCCACCTAGAGGCCAAAAAAATCTGATGCTGTTCCCAGGATAATAAACCATTTTGGTAAGCCAACAACCTAACTAGTACTATGGTTCTCAAGCCTGGAAGTACAACAGAATTATCCAGAGTTCTTGTTTTAAAAAAATAAATTTTCAAGCTCCATATCTGGAAATTGTGACTCATTCATATGGAGAGGCCAGGAAGTTGCTGTTTTAAAAACAACCCATTCATCTTCACAGCAACATCGTCAAATGAAGTTTGCACTCCTGGGGAATGTAAGTCAGATGTGGGAAGAAAATAAGAGAACTGTTTTTCTATATTATTTTAATTTATAAAATAAAGAAGAAAATGGAGTTTTATAAATATCTACCATATAATTCCCTCACTTAGTCTGGGCATCTGTGGTCATGTGTCATCAACAGTACATGAAATTTACTAGAATTCCATGATAGAAAAAGCAGAAATTCAATGATGTAGAGGATCTTTCAGAGACACCTTCACTCATTTGGTTAGTGTGAGTGTGTTGCCCCCGACTCCTCCTTCAAAAAAAGAGGCCAAACCAAGAACAGCAGAGATAATTTTGAAGAAGAAAAGATGAAGGATATTAATCTCTGAGGTCTCAGAACTGATTATAAAAGTATGTTAATTTAGATTGTGGTAATGGTGCAGAGAGAGCATATTGATGGGACGAAATGAGAGAATAAGACATTCCCCGTAAGTGACACAGGGCCTCGCAGAGCAGGGGAGGAAGATCAGACTCTTCATTAAATGATACTAGGACAATTGGTTATCCCTATGGGGGAAATGAAGTTAGATCCCTAACTAACTTCGGCAATAAAAATCAATTCTAGGGAGAGTAAGATATGCTGAACAACATTTTTAAACTTAGAAGAAAATATAATAAGACCCCTTTGGGTCTCAAGGTAGGGAAGAATTTCTTAAACAAGAGTCACACAAAAAAAGTACAAGCCATAAGAGAAAAGACTGATAAATCTGATTCCACTAAAATAAAAACTTCTGTCCAACAAGAGACATCAAGAATGAAATTAAAATTCAAGCCACAAGACTGGGAGATTACAAAGCATATAAACAAAAGGTTGCATCCAGAAAGTGTACAGAACTACCATAAATAAGCAAGAGCAAAACAACTCAGTAGGGGAAAGGGACAAAGAATAGGAATGGGTAATTCACAGAAGAGGAACCCCAGATGGCTAAGAAATATATGTAAATATGTTCAACATCACTAGTAATCAGGGAAATGCAATTTAAAATAGCTTATACCAGATTGATAAAGTCAATGTGACTGATAGGACCCTGTGTTGGCAAGGATTGGGAGAAGGGGGAAGTTTTCTCTACAAATGTCGATATAATCATTTTATTTTTAATTTTTTTTAAAGATTTATGCATACAGAAACTGGGGTACAGGTCAGAGGTGTGAGGGTTGAGAGGAGTCACCAGAGACAGAGTGGGGAACAGAGCAAGTGCATAAACTGAAGTACACTGCTGAGGGGAGCAGCAGGAGAGACAGGAGCGGTCTGCTGCACCATGTGGGTCACTTTCCTGGCCAGGGCTTGAACTCATGCTGCAGTGACTAGCTTCACAGTGCTGTGCCTTAAACCCTTGTGCCACAAGGGAGGCCCCTGTTATAATTTTAGAGAGAAATTGACTAAAATCTCTTAAACTTGTAGAGAGGGAAAAAAAAATAAAACCCATGATCCCAGACTCAACTTCTGGGGACACCTTTGAAAAGTACCCATAAATATTCCAAAAGGAGATATATAGAAAAATTTTCATAGAAGTCTTTTTGTAACAACAAAAATTGGGAAAATTGAAGAATGAATAAATTGTAGTCTTAGAATGGACTTTCATGCAGTGGTTAAAGCAAATGGATTAGAGTGATGTGCATCAGCATAGAGAAATCTTTAAAAATCTAATATTAGTGAGAAAAAGCAAATGCAATATAACCACATAGTTTTAAAACAGGGAAAACAATGGCAGGCATTATTTTTTTTAAAGATTTATTTATAAATATAAGAGCTGGAGTACAGGCCAGAGTCCAGGGAGGTGAGAGGATTCACCAGACAGAGTGGGGAGCAGAACAGGCAGACTGACTGAAATACACTGATGAGGGGAGCAGTGGGCGAGGCAGGAGAGGTCTGCTACGCCATGTGGGTCCCCTCCCTGGCCGGCGGCAGGGATCGAACTCGTGCTGCAGTGGCTGTGATTTGCTTCATAGTCTGTTGCTTAACCCGTTGCACCACCAGGGAGGCCCAATGGCAGGCATTATTTATGGATGCCTGTGATACGCGATCAAGTATACAACATGCAAATGAATGATAAATTCAGGAATGCTAATTCAGGATGGTGGTTCTCTGGCAAGGGAAGGAGGAATGGCAAGAAGAAGGAAATATACAACACAATACAATACAATACAAACTATCTGTTAAACATCTAACGGGATTGGATGCCATTTGTCATATAATTCTATGTATTTTCTGTATGAGGAAAATATGTTATAATAAATATTTAAAAGAAGACTAGAGCTAGAGGTAAGGCCATAAACCTTCAAATGCCAGAATATACAAAGCTTTTGTAGTGGATGAGGGAGGAAGAAGTTTCAGAGAGATTTTGTCAGTAATCAACAGATTCATGGAACAGGGAGCTGCCATGTGGTAGTAGCAGGGACTGAATGAGAAATAATAGGTTAGATCAGACTCCCAGGTTATACCTGCTGCCCAGTGCGATTATTAACATTGTCCCCTCTCACTTTCAAAAGTGCCCCAGTTTGGAGGATGTGTGATTCATAATAATAAAGCATCTTCAGCTGCTGCGTCTGATGAGGCAGACAGTGGGTACTGGATGCAGGACTTGCCTAGTGAGGCCAGAAGGCCTCATTAGATGAACGCAGAGTCAGACAAGGGAGAAAGTCAAAAGAATATTAGTGGCAGTCAGTCAGTCGTTGGTAGATCTTTTATCTGAAAATTGAAGATTCCTTTTCTTTATAATCATGTCAGTTTAGAACATAGGTCTAACCTTCTAACCTCAGAGATACGGCCAGTGGAGTAAAAAGGCCTACAGAGTCAGCTCAAAGACTCACAGTGTACAAAAATCATCTGTTGGGTTCTGAAAAATAGAGATTCCTGGATCCTGACACCAGATTATTAGATCTGTAGAGTTGTGGTCAGAGAACCATATTTTTTCCACTCTAGGTAACTCAAGTACATGAATCTGCAGAATTTTATAATGAATATCAATACTTAGTTGTGCTATGTTTAATGGCAGTGTATTAATTTTTTTCTTTTCATTTTTTACTTTATATATATTTGACATCAATTGTGGTTCCCATGTATCTTTCATCACCATTTTACCCGTGCACCATCACCTCAGTCCCTTGTGCTCTTTCTGCCCTCAAACCATTCCCTCCCCCCTCCCCAAAAAGTATCCCAGATTTGTCCTTGTCCTTTTGTTTTTGTTGTGTGTTTTTTTTTTTATTGTTGTTGTTATTCTTTTCCTTGGTCGCTTATTTAGTTTCCTTGTATTCCTCCTAGAGTGAAACTATCCGATGTATTTTTTTTTTTTTGCCTTCTGACTTATTTCACTGAGTATAATCCCTTCCAGTTCCATCCATGTTTCTACAAATGATTCTAGTTTATCTTTTTTGATTGTTGAATAGTATTCCATCTTGTACCACATCTTCTTGATTCAATCATCTGTTTTTGGGCATTTAGGTTGTTTCCAGGTCTTACCTATTGTAAGTAGTGCTGCAATAAACAGAGGGGTGCAGGTATTCTTTTGAACTAGGTTTTTGTGTCTTTTGGGTATATTCCTAGGAGTGGGATTGCTGGATCATATGGGAGTTCCATTTTTAGTAGTTTGAGGAACCTCCACACTGCTTTCCATAGTGGTTGGACCAGTTTGCATTCCCACCAGCAGTGTAGTAGAGTTCCTTTTTCTCCACATCCTCGAATGGCAATGTATTATTAATAACCTTATATGTTAACATATAAGGCTATTAATAGCCTTATATGTTAAATACTCAGGTGTCTGTCATAACTTATTTTCATTTCTTGCCTTACTCTAATGGCTTCCCAGTCTCGTTATGTACAGCACGCGATCAATGTTTGCTCTTGGCTAGGCAAAAGTGAATGGGTTTGTGATATTAAGAGAACACTGGCACCTGGGGTCTGGAACCGTGTCGTCACATTCCCTCCTGTCTGTGCAGATGAGTTCTCCAGAAGTGCACCTAGGTAAATATGAGGCCAAGTCATACTTCATTATTAACCTAAATACAAATACCCCCCATGTGAAACAGAGGTTTTCTGCTGACTGGATGAGGCATGCCAAGGTGGGCTCCTTTTTCAAGGCATTATGCTGGGCCCTATTGGGTTGTAAAGAAGGTAGACTGAAAATCAGAGAAAAATCACCCAAAGTGCAGTAAAATTTATTGAGAAATACTAAAGGATAGAGTTTCGTATTTTTTGCTTCTAATTTTTTGCTGTTGTTTTGTTTGATTTTATCTTTGCTTATCTGGTTTGAACTTTCTCCTTGAAGCATCCTTGAATTTTGCTAAAGGTGGCTGGATTTGCTTTGCATGTATTGAGCCATAGCAAGCTCACTGTGGGTGAATTTTCTCTGATTTTCAGTGTACCTTCTTTACAATGTCGGACATTCACAAACATCCAAAGGGCTCTCAGTTTACATGGGGGGAAAGGGGTAAGAGACATAAGGGATGGTGTTAGAAGAATAAAAAAAAAAAATAAGAATCTGCAAAGATGTTGGAAATTGCAACAAACTTGGCCTGAGAAGACAGAAAAAAGAAAATGAGTCTGTACTACCTACGACAAGAGGGAGAGCAATCACAAAAATGTTTGCGAGTACTTGAAAGGAAAATAAGAATGGATTTTTAGATAACATTTTCCTTATTTTTTTTAAAGATTAAGGACTCCCTTTGCAGAGTCAGACACCTCAGGCCCCTTGGCAGTCCTCACTGTGGGAGATCAGGTTTGCTTTCTCGCAGCTGTTCTGTCTTGCTGTGATCTGTGGGGACAGCCAGTGGGGGCATCAGCTTGTGCAGGAGGTGCAGCCAACACTGTCCCCACACCTGGGCTCCACTATTTCTGCCTCACTATGGATTGCTTTGGTCTTCCCTGAAGCCAAACTGGGCTGTGAGGAATTTATTGCAATATAAAAGCTTTCATATGAAAAACACTATACCAATGTTAGGTAGTTGAATGGGAATGCAGATGTACGTGGGGGAAAGTGAACTAGGTGCTCAGACCTGAGCCAAAGTGCCTGCATTTATAGGTCATGCCTGCCTAGGAGAACATTCCTCTGCCCTATGGAACAGAGCCTTCATAGGGATTTATTTACATACACCACGATCTCTTATGTGTTGGATTCATTTTCTGAATTTTGGTGTTTCCTGGGCATTGGAAGTACCCCTTGCTATAGAGAAGTTAGAGTTCCCTGGATCTACCTGGTGGGTGTCATGAACAGGTTCTATTTGCAGCAAGTACCATATTTGTATTCTCAGAAGTAAACAATTCTGAATCAAGGAAAAGACAGAATTTGTAGACATACTTCCCATTTCTCCTAAAAATGCCTCTTCCACTTATTCAGTGATATGAGTTGTTAGCAGTGAAAATGGATTAAATTGGGAGGGGATTACCCAATGGGGAAGGATGTTATAAACTATGCAAACTGTTGTGCAGATCCCCTTTGACCTAGATTTGAGATGTCACACTGTTTGTGTATGATAAGGACAGACAAGAATGTTTCCTAGTAGTGAGCAGACTGTGACCCAGAAGGTGCTCTATCTGGAACCTCACATTCTTAGGAAAAGGAGCAGTGCTGGAAATGCTAAAGACGATGATAAGGAAGCTTAGGTTTGTAGCCTGTTCGAGGTGCTAGGCTTATTTTCCTATGCATTGATTCACTTGACCCTCATGCCCTATACTAGCCCTACAAAGTAAATTTTACAGGAAAGAGCTAAAGTGCAGAGAAGCCACAGAGCAACACAGCCAAGAAATGGAAGCGCTCAGCTTCAGACCCAGGCAGCTCCTACTTCTGATGTGTGTTGGGTATCCTCCTGGGAGAGTCAAGTTACTCTCTCCAGGGCCCGAGACGCCAGGGCCCTACCTCGTAACTGTAAGGATGAATGCATCTGCTAAGAGGAAATGAGGCAGGGTGACCAACCTGATAACTGTTTGAAATAATGAGGAGTTTGGAGGGCAGAGAGAACACCAACTATTCCTATTGAAAAGCTACTGGGCGGCCCTGGAGAGTTTGTGTAAGTACAGGTCTGCATACTCAGAAGATGTTTGTCTTTAATCAGTGACCTGTATGTCAGATCAAAAAAAGGTAAGCTGAGTTTTTTTCAGGCCAGTACACAACCAGATGGCACCATTTTTGAGCAGATGGGACTTTAATTTTATTTTTTATATTCAAAAAGGCAGGGAGGGATGTAAAGGATACTTGCACAGGCACAAGTGGGCAAAAAGAGCTGCCCCTGAAAGGGACAGCTTTGTGAAAAGAGAGGCCTGCATAGTCACAGGTGGGCAGCCTCGGGAGGAGAGCTGCCTCTGCTGCTTTGCAAAGGGAGAAGGTTGGTGAGGCGACACCTGCATAGTCACAGGTGTGCAGGAGAGCTGCTGCCGAGAAGATTAGGCTTTTTTTAAACAAGAGTGGCGTGGTTTTAAAGAAGCGTTGAGGAGCCTAGAGAATGTGGACCTCACCAGGTCCTGTGTTTGGTGGAATTTGGGAGAAGAGGCAGCCTCCCACCCAGAGCAATGCAGAGGTAGCTCTGTAAAGAGACATCAGCTTTCCATTCCAGCAAAATGTGAAGAAACCAGTAGGAAAGAGGTGTATAATAGAGGATCATTACAATGGGGTTTCCAAGGGCCTACACGGAAAAGTTTGGAAGTGAGAGGAAAGAAAGTAAGGAGTGTGCGAGGTCGAGAGGCCAGGAGAGATGAGCCCAGAGAACTCACAATACGGGGGGCAAGGCATTTGTGGATGGCGGAGAGGGTGCCTGCCCTACAGATCCCCCTGGGACTCTGGAGCACAAGCTGGCTCTAGCTGGTTTCAGCTGAGTGTCAGGTGCTGGCATCCAGTGAGCAGAGGATGAGGAAGGGGCTGGCTGGGGCCCAGGGGGTGGTTCCCTTACTGATTTCCAATGTGACTTCTCTCCAAGAGTCACTTGAAGGATTGAGGGTGAGTCAGGGAAGTTGGGAGGTAGGTAGAGGAATTAGCTGGGAAAATGTGCCCTTGGGCAGCCCACCCACCTGCCTTAGTTCCAAAGATGGGGAACAGCACACAGCATTTACCAGTAAGGGAGAGGGCATCGCCTTCTCTGATGCCTGGTTACTCAGGCCAGCTGAGGTGTTCCTGAGTCTGTGTTTTGGTCAGTGCCTCAGGGCTGGAGTTCCTGTGGTGATTTAGGGCAGAAGTCAGCCAGTCTTTTCACTTGTGATGAAAGACATCCTTACCTGCTTTTCTTATTACTTTTTAACTGTTTCACAGCTTCACAGTCTGTCAAGAATGTCACTTTTGACCTAAAGCTGAAGCCTGACCCCATTAGTCAACATTCTTCTCTCAGGCTTCCCCACCAGGAGGCCAGGAAAGATTTCTCCAAGTGTGGTCTGAGGCCCACCCACCCAGGGACAGAGATCCTGCTCACGCCTCAGGCTTCCCGGTGCCAGCTGGGAAAGTCCATGTCTGTCAGGTTCCCAGGACACTGTTGAGGCACGCTGCAGTTTGAGAACCACTATTCGACTCTCCTGAACCCTCACACTGCTCCTTAGTTAATTTACTCCTAATTTCCTTCATGACCCACAGTCACTCCCTTATCCAAAGTCCATCTACAAGGAAAAGGGAAGTTGTCTGTCTTATTCACCGGTGTACCCCAAGTTCTTAGAGCAGTGCCGCTCACTTAGTAGCTGCTTGATAAATACTTAATAAATAACTGAAGTTTTTGAACATGCACTTTGTATCTGGCACTGGGCTGAGCGCTGAGATACAACAGTCACACAGACAGAAGCTTGATGGCCCTCGCAGTGTTGGGGCTCCAGTCAGGGGAGGACAGTATTGAGGTTGGCAGACTAAACATGAAATTAAAATAAAGTTTATAGAGTGCTAGGATAAAAGGCAATGTGGATAATGTGAGGGTTTGATAGGCTCTGTCAGGGGTGAGGTACTTGAGGAGTTCATGGAAGAGTGGCAAAGATCTGACACCCCTTTACCATTCATGAGCAGAAGCTGCCCCTGCTGACCTGGGTGCAGATGTACAGGAGCCCACAGCCTGCCAGGCCTAGCCGACTCAGATGACAAGGCTGGTGAGAGGCAGGCTGGGAGCAGCCCGAGGAATGAAAGGTGCAGCAGTGCCTGGGGAAGCTCTGCCCCTCCTAGAACACAGGCCCTAGGACAGAGCAGCAACTACTTATGTTTCAAAGCCCGTGGGAGGTACCCAGGCTCCCCTATGTGGCATCTGAAGTCTCACCCAGAGTAACAAGCAGGGAAAGCCAGGGAGTGAAAAAGATGGGCTTCTTCCAAGCCTGGCAGACAGGGAGTGTGAGAATTGTACTTTCCCACGGAGCAGCCAGCAGCTAAGCAGGTGGTGAGAACACCAGACAGTGGGGCACGTTTCATGGTCAGAATAAGCAATGTCCGCCTGTTTCAGAGGGAAAAATCAGACATGGTGGGGTCCTCCACTCCCAATTTTTCCTTTTCTCTTCAACACATGCAGACCTTCCCTTTCAACTTGCTACTCAGTCTCTTCCTACTGGCAAGTTCAATTCTCTTTATTTTGAATAAAAAAGAAAACTGAGATTTAATCCTACTGCTTTCTTCTCTTTGACTCCCAGCTATAAAAATTCTCTTCTTTTCCTTGACTTCTGGGAAACTCAGAGTTAAAGTCAATGCCCCATTAAAATAACCAGATATTTCCTAAACACATTAGTAAACCTATCTTCTTTCTTTCTTTTTTTTAAAAAAACTTTTTTAAAAAGATTCATTTATTTATACATACAAGAACTGGGGGGTGGTGAGAGGATTCACTAGAGACAAAGTGGGGAACAGAACAGGCAGATCAACTGAAGTACTCTGCTGAGGGGAGCAGCGGGGAGGCAGGAGAGGTCTGCTGCTCCACATGGGTCCCCTCCCTGGCCGGAGGCAAGGATAGAACTCATGCTGCAGTGGCTGCAGATACTTCATTCTGTGGTGCTTAACCCACTGTGCCACAGGGAGGCCCTCTTCTGTTCTTTCTTATCTTAAATTTTGTTTTGAATTTCTAGTTTAACAGCTGCCTTGCCATTTCTATTCTCAAGAGCTGCCTTATATTTTTTGAAAGCTTTATGCATGTATAAATTATGAATAAATAAAACATGTACCCATTTTCTCTTATCCAGCAATCACTTATCCCTCACCCTGATCACAGTCCCATTGCCTATAATTCCCCCATCCTATGGCCTTTCCGGGTCTCCAAGATAATGCTTTGTTATAATTCATTCCATGCACCCCCACACCCTGCAACCTCTCTATTCCCTTTTTTTTCTCCTTGATTTCTACTTCCTGGCCTGGCTCCTGGCACCTGCCCCTGCCCTGACCCATAAATTTAGCATTCATCATTTTTCCCTGGCTCAGACTTCACTGTCTCCCAGATCTTGGCTACAGAGACACCAGATCCCATTGAATGAGATCAGAGTCACTTTTCCTTCCTACAACAGATTCTCCCAGGGAAATCGATTAGGATGTCTATTAGGTCCATTCAGTTAGGCTGGACCTAACTGATACTTAGTTCAGGGACATTCACACCCAGAACCCAAACCCCCTCAAGCAATAAAATAAACTTTACCAAGATCTCCCTTTGCGTATTTCTGTCCCACTGCCTGGTAAATACATGCTCACTCATCCCTAACTGAGGCTTTCAACCCAGCATCGCTCATCCTGCTGTTTGACAGTTGTGCCTCCTAAGCCCTTTGAATCTTAAATTAGTGTCATTACAATGTTATGATTCATTGCTCTAGCTCTCTCTCTCTTGAGATTGTGGTTGTTTCTTTTAACCAGCCTTTCCATTAGGTGGAAAGGCTAGCATAGAACACACACATTTGTCAACCCAAATCCCTGCTCCATGGGTGGTCCCAGAAATGTGTTCCAAATAACCTCTGAAAAAGGGAGAAAAGGAAAGTCATGCTTAGTCTTTTTCTAAAATTTAATTTTATTGAATGTTGGTACCTTTACTCATAGAGATAATTTTCTTTAACTAAAAGACAGTACTATCTCTGAGTTCTCTGGTCTTAAAGATAAACTTTATCTTGACACAGTTTGACAGAGCATGAAAACCATTCATTCATCAACAAGTGTTTGTTTAAGAGACTGTTTCAGGACCTGGCAATATAGCAGTAACTCCCTGTGTATCTTATATTCCAGTGAAGACAAGATAGAAAATAATATGTATACAAGATGTAATATTGGATTATGCTAAGTGTTATAGAGAAAGCTAAAATGGGGGCCTCCCTGGTGGCACAAGGGGTTAAGTTGCAGCACTATGAAGCTATCAGCAGCCACAGCAGCACAAGTTCAAGCCCTGGCCGGGTTGGGGGGGGGGGTGACCCACATGGCGCAGCAGACTTCTCCTGTCTCGCCAGCTGCTCCCCTCAGCCATGTATTTCAGTCTATCTGCCTGTTCTGTTCCCCACTCTGTCTCTGGTGAATCCTCTCACTCCCCGCATCTCTGGCCTGTACCCCAGTTCTTGGATGCATAAATCTTTAAAAAAAAATTGGTTCAGGTAGAATGATCAGGAAGGCCCCTCTGAGGAGGTGTCATTGAGCAGAGATCTGAGTGAAAGGCGAGATCTATCCTCTTTCCCTTACCCATGGCAAACATTAACAATCAAATCAGAGAAAAAAGGAGGAGGAGGGAGGAGAAAAGAGGGATAAAAAGAAAAAAAATCAATGAGAGCCATTAATTATTTTCCATGATGTCTTACAGACATTTCAGCACTCCAGGTTGTCATTCAATATGTGTTAACATGCATGATTAGGCTTATTTTTCCACCCCATTTAAAAAATGCCATTTTTTCAAAAGTGAGGGAAAACAATATGGAGCATAAGTCTAGGGACCAGCTTTTAGTCATCTTTAAGACCTAATGATACAAGATTGATCGCCTTCTTCCTTTTTCTTGTCATACTACGGGATGATTCCATCCTGTTGCCAAGCTTACTTTGTCTGTTTGAGTTTAAAAATTAAAACTCTCAGCTGCTTCATTACCTGTTTACATTCATGGGCCTCTGTAGCCACAAAGCTGATTAATCCTAAATGCTAGCCTTAAATCAAGGATGTTGTTGTGACATATTCTCAGATTTCAACTTGAAGCATGTTATAAAAAGCAGGTTTTCCCTGACAAAATTCATTTTCATAAATAAAAACACTCTAGACATAAGATGGCCAATTATTTTTCCATTCATTCATTGACTACCTACTAGGTGCCAGTCACAGAGTGTTAAAGATGGATAAGCGCGATGTCTTCTTACTCAAGTCTTACAAATTGCCAATGTAGGATAACTAAGTACAGTAAAGGGGAGGTCCAAATTTGATCCCATTGTAATCATGTGAAGACTGATTACCCTACAAATCACCATCTCAGTGATAGCCAGTGACTTCCATTTGCCAATCCAGTGACAACCTTTATTTTATTTAACTACTAATTAATACTGAGGCCATTTACTTCTTCATTCAAATTGCCTCTCTCAGTTTCTATGACTAAGTATTGAGCGCTTTGTTCCCTTCCATCTTTCTCTACATTCCTTTCTCTTGGGGATCCAGAATCTATGTTTTAAGTGAAACACACCATCACTATGTTTACCAGGGCCATTTGTAGTGCAAATGACGGAAATCCAACTGAAGTGATTTAAGTGTGGAGAGAGTGGGGGAAGAAATTTATTTCCCTGTGTAACCATAGCAGTCCTGGGCTCCCAGGAACCCAGTGTTCTCTTTCCTCTTCCCTTCCCTTCCCTTCCCTTCCCTTCCCTTCCCTTCCCTTCCCTTCCCTTCCCTTCCCTTCCCTCTGTCCTTTCCCCTTCCCTTTTCCCTTCCCCTTCCCATCCCTTCCTTCTTCACGAATTCCCTTTTCCCTTCCTACTTCTTTCCCTTTTTCTCCTCCCCTCTCCTCCATCGCCTTCTTCCCCATCTTCTCTTCTCTCATCTTTCCTCTCTCCGCACTTTGTATGTGTGCATGTATGTAATGTTTACTTCTGTCTAAATCAGTGTCTCCCTCTTATTCATATAACTTCCATGAGCACCAGGATTAACTTCACTGACTTAGTAAACCTAGAGAAAGAAAGAACTTCTCTTTCCCAGTAGTTCCATCAAAACTCTTACAATTGAATTTCATTGGGCTGGCTGGGGACCCTAGTCATCCTATAAGCAAACACAAGGCTGAAATGTGGAAATATGCTAATTGTTGGTCCAAGTGATGAGAAGGTATGAATTAGATGTCACAGGAATTATAGTCCTCCACAGAAAAATTTATAAGAAGGAGAAAATATGTGGAATAGGCAAGCTCCACAGGTGTCAACTACAATATAATATATCTACCCCCTAAAACAGGTTTTCCCTACCCACTCATTTGTTTCTGTTAAATGAGATTTTATACCAAAATGAGATTTTATATACCAAAACAATTTGTATAATGAACTGTAGTCTGCAAATGTTATTTATCTTACTACTACTATTTTAATGACATTACACACTGAAATAACTCAGACTTCAACTCTCAGAACTGTCTTTGACTTCATCTTCCTCTTGCTTTTTCCCTATCAGCATTTACTAGTTGTCAGTTCTTTTTATTTTTTAAGATTTATTTATGCACACAGAAACTGGGGTACAGGTCAGAGGTGTGGGGGGTGAGAGGATTCACCAGAGATAGAGTGGGGAACAGAACAGGCAGATTGAAATACACTGCTGAAGGAAGCAGCAGGTGAGGCAGGAGAGGTCTGCTACACAATGTGGGTCGCCTCCCTGGCCAGGAATGGAACTCATGCTGCAGTGGCTGCAGATGCTTCATAGTGCGGTGCTTAACCCCTTACATCACCAAGGAGGCCCCTGTCAGGTCTTCTTCATTCTGTAACCAAACTATTGCATAAGTCTTCTATCTAAACCCCTTTCCATAAGACTCTACTCTTTGCAATCCAGATTCTTTTTATTTTTTCTTGAAGCACAGTGCTGATCATAGAACTTTCTAGTTCATAAATCATTCCTTACTCTCCATCGCCTAAGGACAAATGGCCAATCTCATTAACCAGTTCTTAAAGTCCAGCTCTCCAAAAACTAGATCTAACCTACTTTTCCAGATATGATCCCTCACTTTCCTAAATATGTCTTATGCTTCTGGCCAACTGGAGCTACTCACTGTCCCTCATTCTACCACTGAAACTTTCTCAGTTGGGTGGGGGGGGGGGGGCGAAAATTAACAATCAGGATGTATCCCTCTACTTCTCCCATGAACTGTATTTCTCAGATTTGAAATCTC